>KQ994599.1:4064-16980 GCA_001598015.1 Dorcoceras hygrometricum
ATCATAAAACCAGCTTTTGGTACCCAATTTTACTTGGGTCCAGATCGGATTACCCCTTTCGGGACCCATACTTGAATTACCTTAACAGTTTTCCCAGTATGCGGGTCCACAAAGGTCTGTGCGTAATTGTGAGATCTATTGAGTTTTGATTTCATATTCTGACCACTTAGATCTCTCCTCGGCTGAGCCTTTGTCCAACCAGATTTTGCCTTCCTTGAATTACGCCTCGGCTGGTTGGGAACAAAAGACTTGGAACCAGCTTTCGCTTTATCCTTGTCCAGCTTGTTCTTTAGCCAGATTGGCTTGGAATTCTCAGGTCTTTGAAAACCGATACCATCTTTTCCATTATCGCTCAACTTGGGAGAGTTCTGGTCATCAAATGTTATCGACTCATAGCAGTCATATATCACGTTAGATTTGACAAAGCTCATCTTGTTGAACTTGTCATGTGCCGGCTGTGATTGAGTACTCGTTTCTCCTTCACTGCTGTCACTACTATTGAAACCCAAACCAATTCTATCGTATACTGATTTTTGGATTTCATGCAGCTTGTAGAGAGCACGTGCCGATTGGTTCCATGAGCTCATTTCTTTAGTTAATTTTTAAACTTCAGCCTTGAGCTCACTGGATTCGTTTCTCAACAAATCATTTTCTATCATAAGCTTACTCATCTCAGTCTTCAAACTGTCAATATTCTCAAGCTCCTCAGAACTTGATTCAATCGAACTATTTTTCAGACTTATGTTTTCGGCCTTGATTTCCTCAAATGAATGAGAAAGCTTCCTGTACTCTTTGACCATGTCATTTAGTGCACTGACAAGGTCTTCTCGTGTAAATTCAATGTTGGAGAAGTCAAATACCTCGTCGTCAGATGTTTGGTCAGCCATTAGGCAGTGAACCTCCTCTTGTTCACTGTCACTTGATGAAGAACTGCTGGATGTTGAGTCTGAGTCAGTATCTGTCCAGCTTTTGGTGCTTTCTTCAGCAACCAGCACCTTTCGATCGTACTTTCTGCTAGGCTTCTTATCAGCTCTTGCTCTCATCCTCCTATCCTTAGATCTTTCTTTGTATCTTTCAGTTGTCTTCTTATCATCCTTGGATCTGTCGTCACTCTTCTCATCCCTTCTGATTCGATCCTCCTTCTCATCTCTTCTATTTCTTTCTTACTTCTTGGCCTGTTGCAATCAACTGCAAAGTGCCCTGGACTATCACAGTTATAACATTTCATATCAGAAGCAGCTTTATCAGATTTATGAAAATTATTGTAAGGAGAGGAAGGGTTAAAAGATCTTCTCAAGTATTTCCCAAACTTCTTAACGAAGAGGGACATGACGTCGTCGCTGAGTTGATCAGCTATCTTGCTTGTGCTTGGAGAGCACTGTTCAGTAGAAGTCGCTGCCGGACATGACGTCGTCGCTGAGTTGATCAGCTATCTTGCTTGTGCTTGGAGAGCACTGTTCAGTAGAAGTCGCTGCCAATGCTTTCGTCGACTGAGAGGTAGATGGACCAGCTTCTGCTCTTGTTTCCAACTCGAACTCATAAGCTTTGAGGTTGGAAAATAGATCGTGAAGTTCTAGCTGGTTCAGGTCCTTTGATTCCCTCATCGCCATTGTCTTCACGTCCCACTCTCTGGGCAACGCTCTCATCACCTGCAGCGCCAACTCTCTGTTGTATTCTTTGCCCAGACTGTTTAGTTCAATCACCACGGCGCTGAATCGCTCATAAAACTCTGTCATTGTTTCTCCATCCTTCATTTTGATGGACTCATACTTCTGCTGAGCAACCGTCAGCTTGTTCTCCTTCGTCTCGTCACTTCCCTCACAGATTTGAGTCAGCTTTTCCCAAATGTCTTTAGCTGTGGAGCAGGTTTTGATTTTGCTGAACATGTTTTTGTCCTTGTCCAGCGTCTTGTAAAGGATATCCCTGGCCACATTATCCAAGTTGGCTTTCTTTTTGTCTTCACTTGTATACTCATGTCTGGCCTTCTCAAGGAATTGAGGCTCGCCATTGGATATAGCAAAAGCTAGATTAGGCTTCATAATCTTCAGCGGCCCTTCAGTTAGGACCACCCACATTTCATCATCTAGAGCAGCCAGATGCGCTTGCATGCGTATCTTCCAATCGTCATAATCTTCTCTGGAAAACATAGGAATCTTGTTGTGAGAAGTCATTTTAATATATGAGACAAAGCACAAAAGACAACTGTTCAATACTGAGATACGCAGGCTATGATACCAATTGATAGTCCCAAAATACGATCAATGTGGTTCGAAACAGCTGCAAGAGTTCAGAATGGGGGTTTGAATGAACTCTTGGTATTTTAAATTTTTCGAAACCTTTTAAAAGTTTTACAGTGCTGCTTAACTTAAATCCGAGTTACCAGATTTAAGGATCTCAGTTTAATCAAATCTCTCGGCCAACAAAATATGTGCGGAAAAAGGCCGATTAATTTGTGAACAGATAACACAATTAATAAATGCGTAATGTAAAGAGTAAGGGTTCAGAGTTTGTTTGTGGAAGTTCGGATAAAAAATATCCTATGTCTCCCCTTCTTCCTTTTCAGGAAGGATTCACTAGAAGCTTTGATTTGTACAGGCCTTCTGCACACACCCAGTCACACAAGCCTCACTTGTATGAACTCCTAGCACCACTAACTCCACGAAGCAGTCGCAGCTACTGTTTTACAACACTTGTATAATTTTCAAACGGCTTTTGATAGCGCGTTTGTTACAGACTCAATAAAGGATATAACAGTGAAATGCACTATATGTGAGACTGTAAAATCTTCTGGTTTCAACAATGAAACTCGATTACAAAAATGTAACCAGAAGACACACTCGAAGGTATATCAATGAATAGCAACGGTTGTGTTCTTAGAATCTTTGAGCTTTGAGAATAACTTCAATATGTGAGATAGCTCAGAAAGCAATTTGGCAGAGTTTCAGCAAATAGTAAGAGCGAAGGATGCTTCTTCAATTCAAACTGCTGGTATTTATAGTCTTCGCTCAACGGTCATTTGAATAGCTAAGGAACAAAATCCTTTTTGAAATTCTGATAATCTTGTAACCGTATACTCTGCTCCACTACAAGGTAAAATGCACACTGTCAGAGCAAATTTGTCGCCTTCCATATTTGTGCAATAACCGTGTAACAACTTCTGTAAATATGTACTATTTACCCAAAATAGTACCGATGTTGTCTCCTAAATTCCAGGCAATTGTACGATTCTATTGATCTTTTCCAATATGAGTATATGATCGTATTTGAATTTCTTTATTGCTTGCGTCTGAAATTCCTTCATCGTCGTTTAGGATGTTGTGACTGGAATATGTGAAAGTATGCAACTGCTGATTGCCTTAACATGTGCGTTATTCCAACGACTGGATACATGCATAGCCCAACGACTGATTTCCCAAACGCTGTCGTCTTAACTTATTTAAACGACGTAGTTTTGCTATATGCAAACACCAAGTATCAGCGACTGGTTACACAAATTACTGTAGCTCTCGACTGGTTTATATATTCCATCGACTGATAATGCAATTTACTGTAGCTTGCGTCTAACTGAATAATCAACTGTAGCTTGCGACTGGATACATGATCCACTGTAGCTTGCGTCTGATTGTCTAAACTCACGTCTGAATCAATATACCCTGCATCTGAAATTTCTTCACTGTAGCTCTCGTCTGGATTGCCTGTCGACTGAAAATTCAACTGAGAGAAAATACCTTGCGTCTGAATAACCCATCGACTGAATGAAGACCAACTACTGAAACCCCGTAATATCATCATCTGAATAGACTTGTCGTCTGGATACTCAATCAACGTCCGAAAGTCCAAATTTAACTCTAGTTTTTGTTATCACCAAAACTATAAATTTTATCCTAACAGCCAACTACTGACAAACGTTTTTGCGGAAAAACAGATTCTATTATATATATTGCAATTGCGAGTTACAACATCTGAAATTCTGTTTGAATATACAACTGTTGTAATTGATCTAATACAGATGCCTAACATACAATACAACATCAGCTATGACATGGAAAACGCTGGCCATTGATAAACACAACACCCAGCAGCTGATGTCAGTTTTCACCTCCTGTTCGCTCCTCAGCTGTCATACCTGCACCATTTTAAAAGCTAATGAGCCTAGGAGCTCAGCAAGTAAAATCTGAGTAATAACAATTTCATTTAACGCAGGCATACATCTGAACATACATAACTTTGAGTTAAAGGAATCATCAATACATAAACGTTTCATAAACATTTCTTTCTTAAACTTGGAGACAGGGGATAATAGCCCAGATCTCATCAACAATATCATTTTCTTTATATTTATGGCTTAGAAGCTCTACTTAGGTCCGTGTTGCACTTTGATCAAAATGACTTCCGATATCAGTTTCAGCATATAGCTCATATGAAAGGGCAGCCGACATCTGGACGACTACTCACCCTTCTCCTTGTGACCGTCTGTTATCTATTCCATAAACCTTAAAATAATTTTTGTTCCTTTAACATTCTTTCTTTCGTTGAAATCTCTTTAAACATCATCGGGTTCCATCATTTAAAACTCTCGCTTCCCATTTCTAAAACTTACTGAGTATCGAATTCGACTGCCGGGGACTTACTGCGAATGGAATCAGTCGTAACAAAGTGAAACAATACTTTGAAACAAAACAGATCTTCACTGTTCAAAACTATTGAAAACAGCTGCAAGAGAATTCTTAAAACAGACATGATGACGTAAGAATATCTGTTAACATGAACAGTAACTATCTGTTGACAGCTACAACTTAAGGATACGACGTCGTTAGTTTGAACCAGTCGTAACAATAATCGCTAACAACGTGACTTGGGAATAAGTGTAAAATGATGTCTTGCTTTAAGAAGCTGACGTAAGAAAGTCTGATAATAAGAATAAATAGACGTAAGAATATCTTCTATCAGACATGACTACGAATAAATGAAATGATGTCGTTTGCACAACAAGCAGACGTACGAACAGTGCAACGACTGAATACAATGATACAATGCAACAGCTGATGAACAAATCAACAGCTGATGAACAATAAAACTAACAGCTGAATACGAATTAATACATCAGCTGACAAGAAACGAAGTCAACAGCTGGTCATGAACTAAACAACAGCTGACAACAGCTGAACACATACGAAGGCAACAGCTGAATTATAAACAAATGCAACAGCTGAGAACCAACAGCTGATGAACAAACTAACAGCTGATGTGAGAAATTCTCGAAACCAAAAGCTGACTTTAAACTTGGTGTTGCAACATAAAAAACGACAGCTACGCTATCAGCTGTTATCTATCAAACCAGACTTTATACTGATTCGATTAACAACATCCGATTACATAGTGTCCAATTCTGATATTACAAACCACCGAAAGGAAGAACATTCATAAACATACTTGAATCAAACTCGAATTCTCAGTAACCATATTTTCTGGAAAACACTTAGAAGCATAAAAACATCATTTTGAACCCAATCTTTCTTTCCTTGATCATGCATTTTAAACATGAACTTCAACATATCTTAAACATACAGGCAATAAGATCCATAAAATGAATAAAATCAATATAATCTTTAAATGGTGTAGCAAGGATCAGCTTTTACTTGCCTTAACAAAGCTTTGCAACCGTGGTTAATTCCGGCAGAATCTTCTCCCTGAGCAATACACGAACTTCTATGGAAAATATTTTGAAGAACACTAAAGATTTTCTTTGCAAATGATAATGTTCTTGCTTTCAAAACATCTATTTATATGGAAGGGATTAGTGGCAAGGTGCTATGTTTACAAAGCATGACACACTTCAACCAAGTTGTAAAATTCCCTTCATATCATTTAAATTTGTAAAACACCAAACCTTTTCCAAAAGAAATCATTTGTCCTCCTTAAAGATATTTTCAATCAATTTAAACCTGCTCATGTATCGCTCTTGGAGTCATCTGCTGGAACCAGCCGCGACGCATCTTATTTTCGGAAATCAATGAAATCAGCAAATACATAACATTTAAAATTGCCATTTTGGCTCATGAAATTAATAAAATGCATAAATGTGATCTTATGGATTTTGGGGCGTTACATACAAGATCCCTTTTATGCACCTATCATTCATATATGCATGACATGTGTAGATCTCTATATTTTAATGATTTGAATCTATACTGACGTTGAAACTGACGTATTTTCTCTGGTTTTTCATGACAAGGGCTGCCTAGGGTCGGATTCATAGCCTGTTGGGTCAAATGAGTGTGAGGCGTGATGGCTAGGTTTGGGGTGACTCACGTCCAAGTGAGGGGCTGGGTTGTGGTCGTCCCAGGTCCAGTTTAGGGCAACGGTCAGAGGTTTTAGGGGTTTTTTAAGGGTCAGAGGTCGAAGGGCTGGATCCTAGGCTAGCTGTGCGTCGTTACACGGCGTGGGGTGGGCATAGTGGTCGAAGGTGGTGCATAGGTTCGAGCCATCTTATGCATGATTGAGTCTGATGGGTTAGGCTCGTGTCTAGGGGCCTTCTAGGGTCTGTATAGATGGTTGCTCGCGTTTGTTAGGGAAAGGAAGGGGCTGGTTATGAGTTGTTGTTCTAACCTATCCCAGATTCGCTCCTGTGCACGAGTCGCAGCCTTGTTGACGTCGGGTTGGTCACGTAATACGCCTTTTCTGAGTCTGGTTCATTCCAGAGATAGCCCGTCGAATTAGGGTCACTTGGGTCCAAGTTCGGAGTGATTTGGTTAAGAAATGGAATTGTTATGATTTTTACGGTTTAGTCGCGCAAACGGCATCTCATCGGGTCAAAAATGGTGATTTCGGGATTTTGGTCCTAGGGGTAGCCTGTTGTCATGAAATTATTAATTTGATGATTTTAATCGATTTTGATGATATTTTACTGTTTATTTCAATTATTTATGCATTTTATTATTTTATGAAAATTCTATGTTGAGGATAATGTTGAGGATTTTCGGAAAAGTTATATTGAGGTGTAATGTTTTTTTAGGAGGTTTGATAAAATTATATGAGGCATTATTTTTTTAACGATGGGCCTTGACTGTGGAAATTTATGACGGATATTGGGCCGGAAAAGTACCGTGTGGCAATATCAACTGGATGCGTAATGGACTCCAGAAAAGCACTGGGGTGCCTTATATTGACGGGACTAGATTCCAGAAAAACACTGGGATGCCTTTCCAAGCCTAGTACATGGTTTTATAACTTGATCAAGCGACTTGAAGATTTGACGGTTCACAGTCGAGAAACGGAGTTCACCCTAAATGCTTGCTTTAGAATCCTTTAAATTCATATGCATGATTTTGAGGAAAATGATTTGAAAATTTATGATGTGAGTGTATTATGTAGTAATTGCTATTGTCAATCTTGTACTTGTGAAGTCTTTAGACTCACTACGTTTGATTGGTGCAGATAACGCAGAGGCTGAGGTCGAGGGGCAGGATCCTTGAGCAGAAGACAGTCCAGCATGGCCCGACCCAGTGACCATTTTTATTCCGCACTAATTTGAGAAATAGATGTTTATTTTGGGGTCGAGATGGATATTTGATTTTTTTGAGGGACAAAGTTTATTTTATTGCGCTTCTAAATTTGTATGGTGATCATTCTATTTTGAGCATATCAAATTTTGAATTATTAGTATTGTTGTTTTGAATTCCCAGGATTTTGGAATAATTAAGTTTATATAGTTTGGATTCTCTTGAGTATATTACCTATTTTTTTAAAAAAATATTCCTAGCTTTTAATTCTGTAGGAAATTTGCTTTTACTTGTTAAATTTTAGGAATAGAGAGTTAGGGTGTTTCAATATAGTCGAGAACGACCAGCTCAACCTAGCTCAACTCTACTCCCAAATAACGATTACTGGTTCTAAAAGAAGTGGAAAATTAAGATAAGCACTTACAGAAGTCGTTACCTAAACCGAAGAACAACTCGTTCGGAAATCGTGAAAATTCGCAAACTTCAACTATGATCGCACTCTCTCTCCAGCCAGCTACTGGTTCCGAAATTGGTAAGGAAATGACATGTTTGGAGAGAGGAGTCCAAAGCGGATACATATACCACCGTCTATCGTAGAAGATAATGTTTGGGTGAACAGTGACGATGGTTTTGCGATGGGTAACAGCTCGTGCTCTGTCAGGCCTCGTGCTCTCAACAGAGTAAAATCATACAAACACACGCGGAAGTTATCAAAAAACGGGTAAAATTTTCGCTTTTGGCCTGACGGTTTAAAACATTATAATTTAAAATAGTGCGATACACAAAATAAATATCCCAGTTTCAAAATCAACAAAACAAAAAATGGCTACAAGCCATTACAATACAGTATAGCATACAAACACAAGTATCAGACTCCAACCACTGGATACAACAACTAAGCACAGGGCATCCCCCTGGCTATCAGTACTGATACATATAAATATGCTATACGCAACTGGGATACTCTAACCACCTCCTGGGGCACCTCCAGCTGGGTTCGAGACTTGTGCAAGTGCTAGTGTGCTGAACTGTATGCGATGCTAAAATAATGCGAGTGCTGAATGAATAAAAGAGATACGATACACAGCATATTTGTTTCTGGAAGTTCGGACCTCAATGTCCTACATCTCCCCTTCTTCCATCTCGGAAGGATCCACTAGAAGATTTGATCTTACAACTCGTGTACAGACCCAATCCCACAACCAGCATCTGTGAGAACTCCTAGACTCCACAAATGCACACCAGCCGCAACTGTGTGACTGACTACATACACATGAGTTTTACGTCATCGTGCTTGGACGGGAACTGTTGGAAAACGTTTTGAGATTCATTCACCAATGGATGTGAATGAATCTCTGTGTGTGAGATTTGATACAATGAAACGCTCAACTCTCTGTTTCTCACACACTAGGGAAATTGCTCTATACAAGCTAATTCTAGCTCCACTGTCAACTGCAATTAAGCTCTCACTAGAATGATGGTTGACAGCTTCACTTCAGATTCATTTTCCATCTGTTGTTGTCTTCTATTGATTTTCTTTTCTGTGCAACAACAACTCTCTGGTTTCACAACCTCTCGAACACTTCTTCAATGGCGCTGCCTTTGTATATAAGCCTCTGTTCAAATTAATCCCGTTGGACACAAAATTCTTCCCGTTCAAAAGTGTTCTGTAAAGTACCGACAGGTAATAGTACTTGTGTCCTTTTCTTTTGCAGGCTTCTTGTCGTTTTCGCCATTTGAATTAAGCTCAGCAGTTGACATCCAGCTCTCGTAAATCGTCAACTGCTTCGCTGCTGATTCATGTCTACTACTGCTTTGCGCTTCTGCTGAATTCTTTCGTTGCGTCTGGATCTTTGCGACTGGATGCTTCAGCTTGCGACTGGATGCATAGCAACAGTTGGTTCATTGTAGCTCACGACTGGATGTGCTGTTGCTTGCGTCTGGTTGTTCAGCTGATAGAAGCGATATGCTTGCAGCTGGTTGTCCAGTCGTTGGTTTCAAATTCTTGCGACTGGACTTCCCACGACTGGGTAGATCAAACGATGTCGTATCAACTTATTCAAACGACATCATTTGCTATGCATCCTTGACTGGTTGAATGTAACGCTGAAGCTCTCGTCTGGATGTACAAGCTACCTGCTGGTATCTTGCGACTGCTGGTTATCGCCATCGCAGAAACTTCCTGCTGATCTTATCGCGAATGCAAAACACTGTCGTTCCAACTTATTCAAGCGACATCGTTTTGCAATCGCCAACTTCAAATATCATCTGCTGGTGGACATTAGCTTCCTGCTGAATGATGACATCACTGCTGATGTCATCTATGCTTAGCGCTCCAGCTGATCTCTTCATCTGCTGAACATGATGTCGTCACCAATGACATCATCATCGATGGTCCACTTAGATGTTCCAGCTGGTTCTCTTTTAATGTTCCAGCCGGTTCATCTTCCTCTTCTAGCGCTTGCAGCTGGTTCATATCGTTCCAGCTGATTTCTATGCTCCAGCTGGTTCAACTTGGCCTCCGCCTGATTACGAACAACTGATTTAACTTTGGACGTCTCCATTGCTAATCCAGCTGCCGATTCCATGATAAACCAGACCAACTGCTGAATCTTTATATTGTGAACCATCGGCTGGACAGATTCTTCGACTGTTCATCATCTTCTTCGATAGCTAGAACAACAGCTTATCTTCTTTGCGCAATATGCTTCTTGCTGCTGATATTCTTCTTCGTTCCTAAAACATGTACACTTAAGTGGAATTGTTAGAAACACAATAATAGGTTTTGTGTAATTCAAAACTTAATCAGGATCTGTCAAAACAGATCCATCAATATCAGACGTTGATGATAAAAGAAGAAGGAAATGATCAGACAAACATTAATCAGACGTTGTGTGAAGAAAAGATGAAACAGCAGCTGATCAAAAATGAAGAACATAGATGCAATTAATTAGCAGTTGCAAACATTAAGAAGCAACGCCTGAACAGAAGCTTTTCGGTTGTTAACAGTTGAAGTGCTAAGTGAAAAAGATGAATTTGGAACCAGACGCAGCTAAAGAAAAGATAAACCAGACGCTGCATTGCAAAGAAAAACTAGACACAGTTGCATTGAACAGAGAATTCAGTCGTTGCGCATCAAGGATCACAACCAGCTGTTGCGCGTCAAGGAGAATCAGCCGTAGCGCTAAAACAAAGTTACACCAGCTGTTACGTGTCAATGTAAATGAACCATGTGAGACCTGAATCTGTTAAGTAAGATTAATTGTGGAAATTAATAGATTGACTGTTGGAATTGATCGGTTGTTTAGAGATTTTGTGGTTTAGAATCTCTGTTTCGTTGTGGAGTTGTAGTTTTTGGGTCGATTTCCCTCCTTAGAACAATTCTGGTGATTTTCGTATTTTTGAATTTGGGTGCCTGCTGGTGACAGTTTGCTGACGTCACGTTGTGTGTGGGCATCGAAGGCGCTGACGTAATCCTTGCTGTTATCAGTCGAGAGTATAGGAATCAGTTGCTGGTTGAATTAGCGTGTTTTTGTATCGGGCGAGATACGATGTCGTTTTGAGTTTTATACCTGCTGATAACAGATATGTCGACGTAAGCATTACTGTTGAGCGTTGTGAGGATGACGTAGAATTTACTGTCGTCAGTCGATGGGTGTTATCGCATTATTTGTATGCCTGCTGGTTGTCAACGTGGGTAAACTTTCCTGTAGCGCGAAGAGGATGCGACGTCGTTTGAGTTAGTTGCAACGCCGCGTATTGATGTTGCTGTTGGTAGCAGCAGGGGGTAGTGTTTTATGTTGTTTTGGTCTTGCGAGTGGATGTCCAGCTACTGGCAGTAGGAACAGTGGATTTTAGGCGACGTCGTTTGGTTTAGTTTCTGCGACGCCGTTTTGGCTTAGCGTTAGAAGCCCTTTTGTTATTGTTGCTGCTGGCAGTCGAGGGTCGTTAATTGTGGAGAATACGTCGACTGTTGCTCCTGCTGGTTTTGTCGGTGGAAATGCGCTCTTGCTGGTAGCAGCAGTTAAGAGTTTATAAATAGCAAGACTTGGCCTTCGTTGTGGATTGTTAGTTCCCATACTTAGAAATATTTCCCCGATTGTCGACCTCTGTTTCTCAAACCCTCGTTACTATTCACCGTGAGCTATTCCGGTGGATTCCCGTCGTTTCCGGTGGTTGTTTTGCTCGTGCAAAGTAGCTTTGGACTCCTCTCGAGAAGCTCTACCATTCTACACTAGTTTTAGAAGCTGTAATTGGCTAGTCGAGGAACGCGAAGTTGCTGCCGTTCGAGTGTTGCATCGACCGGGTAGAACTACGTTCTGGTTTTCGGTGAGACCTTGTTCCTAGCCATAGTTTTAAGCTTATCGTTTAATTGTTGAGGTATATTGAGCAGCTGGTTGAGTGTGACTCCCGGCCGTGAGCTTGTTTAGCATCCCGTTAGATTTATGTTGTGTATGCCGTGTGTTTATCAGGCTTCTACCAGAGTCTTCGGGATTTCTTGTGGTAACCAGCGTGTGCTAATTATAGCTCAGAAGAATTAAGGTACGGATCTGAGCTTGACGTAGCTTGGAATTGGCATGAGATATTATGCGTGGCTGCTGGGATATTTCGGTGAACCTATCTGTGTATTGCTTGCTGAGCTTTGGTGTTTATGCTAGCTGTTTGTATGTGAATGGCATACACGCATTTGTTCACGCATATTTCAGATCCCTTGCGTATCGTATTTTGCAGCTTTGTATCTTGTATTGCTGTTGTTGATTCTTACCAGGATGCAAGGGCGAGCGGCGATACCGCACTCTCATCTCCCTGCTGGGATCGTTAGCCACCATGAGCCGAGTGGTTAACTACCACAGTTCATGGGCGAGGCTGTCAGGCCTCGTGCTCACAACAGATAAACACATGCGGAAGCTATCAAAAAGAGGGTAAAATTTTCGCTTTTAGGCCCGACGGTTTTAAACGTATAATTTAAAATACAACAATACTTAAAATAAGTTTCTCAAATCATAAACATTTAACAACAAAGCATACATAAGTTCAACATGTATCATATCTCCCCCTACGGGTACAGCAACAAAGCACAGGGCATCCCCCTGGCTAACTGATACATATATATATATATATGCTATATGCTACTGGGACACACTAGCCACCTCCTGGGGCACCACCAGCTGGGTTGAGACCACGACCAGCTTTAGAACCTGGGTTTCCTGAAAACAACGCAACAAAGAAACAAATCAAGCCCCGGAGGGACATGGGGTCAAACCCCAGTACGGAGAGCAATAATACAAAAGAAATAACAGCAAGGAATAAAATGCAGGTGCTATGCATGAGACGCCAAGGAACAATGGAAAGCTCGACCCACAAGGGAGCTAAGGAAATCAAACATAGCTCCAAGAATCATCGACAACGTACAG
>KQ994600.1:0-14498 GCA_001598015.1 Dorcoceras hygrometricum
ATTTAAAGTGGGCCTGTTTGTGGCCCGTTCCCACCCCTTGATAAATGTATCCCTTATTTGTCATAGTAAATTTAAATGTAAAATTACTAGATTTAGTGGGAGGACATCCGAAGGCGGTGGAAGATTCAGGAAGATATGATGTTGCCATCGGTTACGGCTGAGGAGCCTACCAAGATAAAATTTGGACTCGGTATTGAGATCAGGGAGATCAAGGATGGAGATTGGTACAAGGCCAGCCTTCCTCAGGTTGATATTACTGACAAGGGGAAGGCGTCCCTTGTAGTGAAAGATGAAATAAAAGGGCATCCGGCCCGTGAGATGTTTATTTGATTTGCGCTGATATTGACTTCCTTGTACAGATTCGGGAGAAATTTATAGAGGAAATTAGTTCATTCTTTCATTCATTCAGTCTATGCCGCTTGGCAGTGTTGGAATCGGTTTCAGATATCGTCGCCAAGGAAGAACATATGTTAAAGTGGGCTGAAACAGATTCGTTACAGACAGCTGTTCAGAGGCGTATGTATATAATAGCTAAGTATAGGGAGATGTTGTTGAGAAAATATCCGGCTCTACAGCAATAGATCTTCAAGTCTTAGATATGCACTCAGACGCTCATCGGCTTTCTTTGTCAAAATTGCTGAAGCTGATGAGAGAGCACAGACTGGAGTGGACCAGGCCGTATAGCTCAAAGCTGTTTGAAGGAGCCAATGTACAGTGTGGTGCAGTTATTTCCAGATCCAATCCAAACATCAAGTCTATCTGCTGGATTACGAAAATGACCTTAATTTCCGGATCGTGGACAGCAACAGAGGGACCAGATATGTGGATCCGCGAGTGCAGAACACCTATTTCTCACGAGTGGGGGCTGCTGCCTCAAAGGATATATGTGGATAATCTTGCCCCGATTTGTATCTTTATTGAGCCAGTCCAAGATCTGGACTCAAATCTAATTTAAAACATGCAACATGCGGATTCAATTAATCTATATATCAACATATATAAATAAATATTGGGATGATCGATCGCGAGATCTATGCGGTCTGTGGTTGCCAGCCACGGACATGGGTCCAATCCTAGGGGTAATGCAATATGCAATGCAATCCTATTACAAAGCTTTCCGGTTTTACAGATCTTTGGTTTATAAAGTATTGATCGTCTCCCGGACATGTTATTTCTGTTCTTCCGCTGCCTCGCCGGGGGGCATGATCCGGATCCCAACAGTGGTATCAGAGCCATGGTTTTCGGATCTGAACAATACTTTATGCCATAATTGTATCATATGTTTTAATTTTTCAGATCGAAAGGGCCAAAATTCCGGTAGAAGGCATCGGCCGCCGCCACGTGCGGCGGCACCCCTCCCTCTTGTGCGCTTGAGTGCGCGCGACTTGCGCGCCGGCCGTGCAAGGAAGGCGAGCGCATGGCGCGGAGATTCATGACGATGGCGGCTGGAAGATGGGCGACGCTTGACGCCGCTGCTGCGAGTCGTGGCCGAACGTCGTCGCGCGCTCTGGTCGCGCGTCCTGAGCGATGCTGGCCGAGACGTTGCGTGTTCCTGCGCCGCTGTTCGTTCAAAAGGTTGCGCGACGTGGGGGGGGCGACGCTTGGCTCCGCTTGATCGCTGCTGGTCGACACTTTACGCGCGGCCGTGCGTCGCTGTTGCGCGCGGCGTCGTGCGCTGTCGCCGCGATTTTCGTGGTGGTGGAGCCGTTGCCGGCCGCCGCTCCGGCGAGTACCCGGCGATGTCGTGACGGCTGGTCTGATTTCTTCTAGGGTTTGGTTCGGGCCTGTCCCGGGCAGCCCGTGAAGTATTCGGGCCGGTATGCGATATCGGGCCCGTTTTGATCGATTTTGAAATTTTAAGTTTTTGGGCCTAGAATTGTTTTAAGCCCAATATGATACAATTAAAATTAGTAAAATGTGATTTTAATTATGAAATATGATTTTGTTGATTAAAATTTGTTTTTATCGACAAAATACGATTTTATTATAAAATACGATTTCGTAATTAGAATATGATTTTACGATAAATGATTAGATTATTTAAATTATGCATGTTAATTAGATTAATTGCATGATTGGGGTGATCGAGAGCCGTGCCCAATGTGTTAGGTGTATGCAATAGGTTTTGTATGATTTCGGTTTGTAAATATTTGATCATCATTTAAAGTGGGCCTGTTTGTGGCCCGTTCCCACCCCTTGATAAATGTATCCCTTATTTGTCATAGTAAATTTAAATGTAAAATTACTAGATTTAGTGGGAGGACATCCGAAGGCGGTGGAAGATTCAGGAAGATATGATGTTGCCATCGGTTACGGCTGAGGAGCCTACCAAGATAAAATTTGGACTCGGTATTGAGATCAGGGAGATCAAGGATGGAGATTGGTACAAGGCCAGCCTTCCTCAGGTTGATATTACTGACAAGGGGAAGGCGTCCCTTGTAGTGAAAGATGAAATAAAAGGGCATCCGGCCCGTGAGATGTTTATTTGATTTGCGCTGATATTGACTTCCTTGTACAGATTCGGGAGAAATTTATAGAGGAAATTAGTTCATTCTTTCATTCATTCAGTCTATGCCGCTTGGCAGTGTTGGAATCGGTTTCAGATATCGTCGCCAAGGAAGAACAGATGTTAAAGTGGGCTGAAACAGATTCGTTACAGACAGCTGTTCAGAGGCGTATGTATATAATAGCTAAGTATAGGGAGATGTTGTTGAGAAAATATTTGGAGTCACGGCGCAATAATTTTGAATCCGGCTCTACAGCAATAGATCTTCAAGTCTTAGATATGCACTCAGACGCTCATCGGCTTTCTTTGTCAAAATTGCTGAAGCTGATGAGAGAGCACAAACTGGAGTGGACCAGGCCGTATAGCTCAAAGCTGTTTGAAGGAGCCAATGTACAGTGTGGTGCAGTTATTTCCAGATCCAATCCAAACATGAAGTCTATCTGCTGGATTACGAAAATGACCTTAATTTCCGGATCGTGGACAGCAACAGAGGGACCAGATATGTGGATCCGCGAGTGCAGAACACCTATTTCTCACAAGTGGGGGCTGCTGCCTCAAAGGATATATGTGGATAATCTTGCCCCGATTTGTACCTTTATTGAGCCAGTCCAAGATCTGGACTCTCGACCGCCTTTCTGTGGGAGACGGGGCTGGACCAAATTCTGTACAGATGTAGTTCAGTTTAGTCTTTTTGGTCGTCTTCTGCTAGTTGGGATGCATAAATTTTGTACAGATACAGTTGTTGTAGGACCGGTTGTAGATATAGAGACAGACCCTACAGAATTTCTTGGTATTTCTCGGCGACATCCAGATGCAAATCCAAATTTTGACAGCTCTAGTTCTTCACAGTCTACAAATCTGAATTCTACTAGTTCTAGTTCCTCCAGTGATTCTCCTATGCATTTTACTGCTGATGACATTCCTCTGGATGAAGAGATCACTGCTGTTGATATTCCTCTGGATGTGGAGACACCTGTTGCTCAGATTTCAATGTCTAATGCTATTTTCTCTTCAAATGATTGCACAGAAGAGTTTTCACAGCTCCGAGCTACAGTTGATAAGATCTCACTTGAGCAAGTGCAGTCTCGTTTCCACGTTGATGAACTCAAGGCCGCTCTTTCTCAGAAAATTTCAAATCTTGAGACTTCGTTTCTTACTGCGTCTGTTAATCAGGATATAGTAGTTCTTGCTCAAACCGATGTTCTCCGTAAGGAGATGCAAGCTCAGACTGATGCTCTGTCTAAGGAATTAGTTGATATGCGTAAGGGTACAGGACCAGAAGGCTGATCTGATCGATTTCAGACAAAAAACACGGACGGGCATTGCTCACCTTAGCTCTCAATTGTCTGAAATCATTGCGTACATCAATCGGGGGCATGATGCCAAAAAGGAGGAAATGGAGAGTAGCAGCCGAGGTCCACAGCCTCCTGACGATCAAAGCAGACCTGGTAGTGGAAGTAGGAGCAAACCTCCAAGGAAAAGAGGTGGTGGATCTAATAGAGGAGGAGGAAAATACTAGTTCTAGAGGATTTCGATATTGGCTTGGAGGAAGCTGAGCAGATTTTGATATTTTCAGTTCTTGTAAAAATCTTTTGTACTTAGTCGTTTTCGTATTGAATATATTTCAGACTTGGAGCAATTTATTTTAAGCTGAGGATTTTGATATTTTCAGTTCTTGTACAAATATTTTGTTCTTTAGTCGTTCGTATTGAATATATATAAGACTTGGAGCAATTTATTTTTTGTCTCTATTTAAGTCATAGGCTGCTAAGTTTTGTCATCACTAAAAACGGGAGAAATTGTTAAGATAAAATTGATAAGTTTTGGTGATAATGAAAACTAGACTAAGAACTGAACTTAAGACTAAGATCTGGATCTTAAGTAAATCGTGCTTTCGGGAGAAGTATGAATTTCAGATCTGGACATCATGCTATCAAGATGTGTATATCAGATCAGAGAAGAGCGAAGCGCATTTAACAGAGGATTTCAGATCTAAGTTATTTGGGTTGAAGATTTCGGATCAGAGTATATCAGATTTGGGTATTTGGGTAATCTAAGTTATCGGTTAAGAATTTCAGATTCGAGAGATTTGGGAACAGAGTTTTTCAGATCCGAGTAATTCAGATAAAAACAGATCAGATCCGAGGGTATCAGTTTCAATACAGAGGCTACGTATCAGATATGTTCAGTAATAGACTCAGATTTGAACAAGACTCTACTCAGAGTACTTCAGATGTTATATATCAGATCTCAGAAACAGAGAGTGAGATCAGAACAGGGTATCTCAGATATTCAGTTATTCCGGGGATTCAGACTTGATTATATTTCTATTATTAAAGAATACAAAAAAAAGAAGGATAATTCGTAAAGGAGAGAGACTTCAGATCTGACATGAGATACAGTTAGAGAGAAGAGATATATTTTGAAACTATCTTAAAAAGAGGAAGAGAGCAGATTTCAGATTTCAGTGTCCAAACAGATGTGAGCTTCAGATATCATCAGATGTTTATTCCAAAGGAATCAACGATCAAGATTAAACCATGCAAAGCTTGTTAGAAAACTGGATGAAAGAGACACAAGTTCAGAGCTACTTTGAGCATAGTTGCACAGTACGCAGAGTTGGTGGATACGATGTTTACCTACTTTAGTATATAAGTCAACTCAGCTCTGACCGTAGACAAACTTTTGCATAGCATTAATGGAGCATTTAATTCGTTGATACGATGAAGATATGCAAATCAAGTTTGTGTCTACTGTCTCATTTAATGACCGTTGAGGATAGAGTGTATAAATAGCTGAAGAATTCAAATGTAGAAGCTCTCGGTGATTTTTAAGCTCTCGTGACTATCTGTGAAAATTACAAGTTCTTTCTCTCTCTCAAAATCACACACTGGGAACTTTTCGAAGCTTTCTATCATTCTAGATATCCCAGTCTTCAAAATCTCGAAGAACAATTTAGTTCAATCCTTATCAGATATAATCTTTGAGATATCTTCTGGTTTACATTTGTAAACAAATTTCATAAGCATAAGAAACCAGAAGTTTACATTCTCTGTTAGTGTTGTAATCGTTGTCGTATTCGAAACAGAGTCTGTAACGAACTTGCTGTGTGAAGTATTTCGAAAAATCGTTTGATTGTAAACTGCAGTGTAATCTGCGTGTATAGAGATTACTAGGAGTTCACTTGTAGCGAGGCTTGAGTGATCGGGTGTCTACAGAGTCTGTACACATCAAATCTTCTAGTGGATTCTTCCTGAAAAGGAAGAAGGGGAGACGTAGGATCTTCAGATCCGAACTTCCGCAAACAAACTATCGACTCTATCTTTTACTTACATGCATTGTGTTTATTGTTAATTGTTCACTGTTTAATCGGTTTCTTTCCGCACAATAACTGTTAACCGAGAAAACAGATTTGGACTAAGAGGCTCAGATCTGGTCACTCAGATCTGAGTTAAGCGAAGGCTTGTAAAAAAAGTTTTAAAATGTTTGAAAAAATAAAAATCAAGGGAGTTCATTCAACCCCCCTTCTGAACTCCTAAGCTTATTTTAACTATATTTTAGATTCCATTGATCCTATCATCATCACTAGTAGAGCCTATGTAATGACAGCAGATTAGGCTCAACCAGACTCTATGATAGTTCAGGTAAAGCTGTTATCGTCAGTATGCCTACCATAGCCTTGTTAGATTCTGATACAACCCATTCTTTTGTATGAGCAATTTTTTATAAGAAACTACCTATCCAACCTGATGTATTAGTCATAGATGATTGTGAACGTATCATCGTGAGAACGTTGATTAACCAATAGTATATTTCGTGACATAGAGCTTAAGCAGTAGGGGTATTTCGGGTATGCATATTTGATAGTATTATCCATGTTTGAGTTTGATTTGATTTTGGGAATAGATTGGTTAGATAATTACGAAATGGTTTTTCATTTTAAGCAAATAACTGTACAAGTTAAACCATCCAGCAGAACCCCATTTTGTTCCGAGCTGATAGTATCGATAGAACCCCGAAGCTGATATCAGCTCTGAAACCCAGAGATTTTTAAGGAAGTAATATCAAGGATTTATAATTAATGCATTATCAGAAGTAGAAGATAAGAAACCAGAGTTTCTAGATGTTAAAGTAGTGAATGAGTTTTTCTAGACGTGTTTCCAAAAGACATAGCTGATCTGCCACCAGATCGATAGCTGGAATTTGCAACTAACTTAGTACCTAGAGCTGCTCCTATATTTAAGCAATCGGTTAGACTTGCACCTTCAGGGATGAAAGATTTAAGGGATCAAATTCAAGATCTACTAGATAAAGGTTTCATTCATCCTAGTACTTCACCTTGAGGAGCCCCAATGCTGTTTGTCAAGAAGAAAGACGATAGTATGATTTTACGCATCGACTTTAGGGAGTTGAATAAGTTAACTATCAAGAATAAGTATCATCTCACTAGGATAGACGAGCTGTTGAATAGTTACGAGGTGAAGCTATATTTTCTATGACAGATCTCTGAGCTGGATGTTATCAACAGAAGATTAAAGAAGCAGACGTTTACGAGCCAACTTTGGCTACGCGTTTTGGGTACTATGAAAATTTTTGTGATTCCTTTGTAGCAAATGCATATTCAACATTTAATGATTTAACGATTACAGTGTTCAAACCTTTCCTAGATCAGATCATAATAGTATTTGTAGACGACCTATAATCTACTTCCAACATAGAGAAGAAAATTCAGATCAGTTTAGACGTGTCTTGCAGATTTTGAGAATTAAGCAACTTTGCTAAGGTTTGTGAGTATGAATGTTGGCTTGGTAAGGTTTCATTTCTTGGTCACATAAGTTCTAAGAACACTTTAAAAGTAGACCCATTGAAAGAAGAATCAGTTCGGAAGTGGCCTGCACCTAAGAGTATTACAGAGATCCGTAATTTCTTAGGAGTTGCGGGTTATTACCCATGTTTTATTAAAGGAGTTCGAAGATAGTTGTTCCTTTAAAGTCTTTCCACAGCAGACTCCTGCGTCACCACCTCCAGTTCCAAACTCTCAATTTCTTTAACTACATGCCTCTGAACTGAAAGTTGAGATATTCCTACTGCTATCTCTTCTTAACGCCTCTTCTACTACGTTAACTTTACTGGAGTGATGTATAATGATGCACTCAGAGTTTCTTACCAGTTCTAGCTATCTTCTTTGTCTCGTCTTGAGGTCTTGCTGAGTGAAGAAATACTTGAGGTAGTACCTCAAATTCTTTAATGCGAAGGCCACTGCTTCTCGCTCTAGATTGAAATTAGGGTAGCTCTTCTCGTAATATCAGTTGTCTATGAGTGTAGGCAATTATATTCTTATCTTGCATACGACAGCACCCAAACCCGTCTTTGATGCACTACTGAAAATAGCATAAATTCCTCTTGCAGTATTAAAAACAAGGGTTCTATCAACATTTGCTTATATCTATCAAAACTGGATGGACCACTATGGGGTCCATACATACTTATCATTTTCTTTTCTTGAGGTTAGCTGTGATTATCATCCAGTCTACGTTAAAATATTAGAGTAGATAAACGTAACCAAGTGACGATTAACCACTCAAATGTAAGCAACAAAGCGAACAGAGTAGACAAAGAGGCTACGCTAATATACATCTCCGTGAGCTGATACAGATTACGCTCGATCTGACTGATGAAGAAGAAAGACCAGAGATGATTCTTTTTAGAGAAAACCAAAGAATAAGAGATAGAATTATTCCCACGATTAAGATACATTTAGCGAATCGTTCAGAAAAAGAAGCAAACTAAGAAGCCCCGAGACGGATTTGCGTAGCTGATACCCAGATCTATTTAAGTAAGCAAATTTCGAGGACGAAATTTCTTAACCGGGGTAGAATGTAACGTCCAGGAAATCCATAAATCCACAATGATAGATCTAAATTTTGAACGGTTTAATTGATAATTTCAGTACCCTTCTTCAGCTTCAGTTCAGCTATTCAGTTTTTCCAAAATGAATTTTCAGATTAGACAGGAACCTGGTTCGCACGAGTTAGCCGGTTCGAACCCTATCAAGCACGGTCCAAGGTATTTTAAATCAGTCGGTGCAAATATTTTTTAAACAAAAAATGAGCTCATGCTTTTAATTTGTCTATAAATACATGTGCTAGGTACCTTCACCCTCATTATCAAACTTCTTACAACAATTTCCATTTTTAAAACGGTGGGTACTGTGGGAAAAACCTCTCTGCCGACCAGAGTTTCAAAACTCTTTCAAAGTGATTTTGATCATGTTTGTGAGTGGTTCAACACCGAAAGATTTCTATTAGCTGTGTTCAGCAGTTGGGTAAGTAAACTCTGTTT
This sequence comes from Dorcoceras hygrometricum, assembly GCA_001598015.1. NCBI lineage: Eukaryota > Viridiplantae > Streptophyta > Magnoliopsida > Lamiales > Gesneriaceae > Dorcoceras > Dorcoceras hygrometricum. The sequence goes on from KQ994600.1 coordinate 8,849, forward strand.
CTTGCTGCACTTTCGAGCATATATTGATTTCCTTCTTGCATGCTTGTATGAGTTTCAAAGGTTTGAGAAACGTTTTGAAGTTTTTCGAACACAGAGTTGAGTGAAAGATGATTTCTTGCGAAAGTGTTGGTTTGCTGAATTTTTTCGAAAATATTTTACGATGTTCGATCCAGTTTCTTCTTGAAAATTCTTGGATGTTATGTAAGTAGCTTACAAGCAGCTTACGTATTTTTGTTTCAGTAGCTTACAAGCGGTTTATGTGAGACCTGAAATATTAAAGGATTAATTGAGTTAATTAATCGGGTTTAGCATAGACCAAATTTGGCTTGAACAGATCTGGGATGAGCCAGCTTTGAGCTGGTATGCTTGGTGAAGTAATCGGGTCCGAATAAGTATCGGAAACAGCTCTGGATTGTTGGAGTATTTTGTGGGGAAATGATCAGATTTGAATGTTGGTCAGCACTGGATGATCGCATTCAGATTGGGTGGTGAAATCTGGTAGTCGCGCGTTATTCTAGGCACGCTAGTGAATGTTGTTAGCTGGTAGCGAAGCGACATCGTTTGGGAAGAAACCAGATGTGGATTAGCGTGTTGTAGTGATACGTGGATAGGTCCGGTTCGTAGTCCCAGTTCGTGGTTTGGGGTTGACCGGAGCGGTCCAGGGATTTCATCTTTGACTGGTCAACGCTGGTGTGAGATCTGGTCTTTCAGATCTGGATTGCGATGTCGTTCAGATGTGGTTAGCGGGATGACGTGTCCTAGTGAGCGAGCGGTCTTTGGTGCGAAGTCGTTTGGGTAAGTTCCAAATATGTTTAGTGTTACTCAGATCTGAATTGGGAACAACTTTGAGCAGGTTTTGTTGGTGGCTACTGTTCATCAGATTTGGGGAACTTTAAGTTATATTTATAGAGGATTTTGACTGGTCTCGCGATATTGATTCCGACACTTAGAACTATTCTCGCAACCTTACCCTGTCGCGATACCCTAGCTACTGTTCACCGAAGCTCATTTCCTTCGATTGCCGGTGGTAGACAGCTCTGATGGAAGCAAGAGTGGTAGCACTGGACTCCTCTTGTTAAGGCGCTTCATTCTATACCTCTTTCGAAGACTTTGGAGAGCTGGAAGAGGATCACAGGAGAAGCTTCCTTGTGTAGTCTGTTAGCTTTTCGGCGATTTGAGTTCTGCTGTTCAGGTAGCTTGTTGGGTAAGTGTTAGTTCCTACCTTGTGCTTTGTTTAGAGCTGTTTGTTGAGCTAAATGGGTAGGAAAGAGCTGGTCGATGTTGTAGCTCCCAGTTGTATCTCTGACCTTTGCATCCCTGAGTTAGCGTTGTTGTTTGACTTAGCACGTTTCAGATCTGGTTACTCGGAACCTCTTTTGTGGTAATTGTAGCTCAGAACTAAGGTACAGATGTGAGCTTTTTTTACAGCGTTGGATTTGGCATGGATATTATGTGTGCTGCTGTGTATGCTTATGTGCTACCATTGCTTGCCTCTGTTGTATTGTTTATTGCAAGCTGTTACATTGCATACACGCATTATTCATGTTGAGCTCAGATCTTGCTAGCTTTGCCTTGTTGTCTTGATCTGTGAGTACCAGGATGCTTTTTTGGATGCCGAGCGGGTAACTCCCGTCACCCTCATCTCCCTGATGGGATCTGTTAGAAACTATGAGCGGAGTGAGTAGCTCCCACATCTCATGAGTTGGGCAACATCAGGTTGAGTAATGTGTTCTGCATCTGGTACCGTGTGTTGAGGCAAGTGGGTAGCTCCTCTATACTCACACACCCAGTGGCTACTATCCTTCAGTCGATTGGATATCATTTGTTGAGCATTTCCTTGAGATCTTTTGGCTCCCTGCCTTCGGTTGTATCCTTGTTCTCATGCATAGCATTCACATTTTATCTATTGCTATTTAACTGCTGTTTTTCAGTTGCTCTCCGTACTGGGGTTTGACCCCTTGTCCCTCTGGGGCTAGTTGTCTTGTTTCCTGTGTGTTTTTTCAGGTTATCATGGTTTCACCACTGGTCATGGTGTTGATTCAGCTGGTAATGTCCCGGGAGGTGGATAGAGTGTCCAAGTTATATGTAGTAGATACATATGATATTTTTCGTTATATTGTATTGTATCTATGTTAGTTGCATTGTAGTTGGTTTTCGAGTATTCTAAACCAATATTTTGAATATCAGTGTATTTTAAATTATGTCTTCTAAGTCAGGCCAAAGAGAAAATTTAGCCACTATTTTAATGCTTATGTTATTGTGTTTTATGTGATTTACTCTGTTTGAGCACGAGGCCTGACATTTTTTGTATCAGAGCTTAAGCTGAGATAAGCTCAATTTCTTTTGATCACACTTGAGTCTAGGCACAGTGTTGCTTGTTGCATGTGCATGACTATGTGATTTATTTTCTATGTGATATACTTGTTGCTGTGTGACCTTATTGTTTAGTGCCTTCGTAGATGCCGCCTAGACGTAGGTGTAGAGGTAGAGGAAAGATTCCGGAAGAGTCCGAGGGTCATAAAGATGAGATGCAGCGTAGTATTCCTCATCGTAGACGTGCTAGTCAGGTTGAGGTTGAGGTAGATGAGTTGGCAGCCCGTGTGGACGACATGGAACTTGTGATGGTGAGGTTTCAGAGGATGAACCCTCAGATGTTTAATGATGATGAGCCTAGTTCTGATGCGGAGTCCTGGTTGCAGCACATTACCGGCTTCTTTGATCGTGTGAGGTTTGATGACGAGCGTAGGTTGAGTTTGGCTACGTTCTAGTTGAGGAGGAACGCTGAGCATTGGTGTAGAGGTGCTTCGAGGACTCTCTTGGAGACCGGTGTAGGGATCACGTGGAACAGCTTTTGTACTGCCTTTCGTCAGGAGTACGTTCCGGAATCTTTCGTTAATGCCAGGGAGCGTGAGTTTGATAACCTGGTGCAGGGGACTCTATCTGTAGGAGAGTATGTCCGGAGGTTTTCTTCTCTTCTTGCGTACGTTCTGCATGTTTCTGGCTGCGAGAGGGCAAAGAGGAAAAAGTTCTTGGAAGGGATGAATGCAGAATTGTATTCCTTGGTGCCGGCGAGTTCATCGACTAGTTATGAGGGTGAATAGGCTATAGATATTGAGGAGGGACTGCAGAACCGTAGGTCTCGTGTTAGGCCTCAAGTGGATCAAGGTAACCGTCCCATGGTTCCAGGGGTGCAATCTTCCCAGTCTTCGCAGTCATCCCAGCCACCCCAGCAGCAGACAGCCCAACAGTTTTGACGCCACAGGTTTAGACCTCGTGGTCATCAGTTCAAGAAGAAGTCGGGTTCTAGTTCTTCTGGTTTGGGTAGTTCTAGAAGCGGTAGTTCAAGGGCCGAGTTTTGTGGCCAGTGTGGAGGAAAGCATCCTACGGCGCAGTGTGTTGGCGTGCAGGGTGCGTGTAACAATTGTGGGTAGTATGGACACTTTGTGAGAGTGTGTCCATTGGCGGGATCTCAGCACTCCGTAGCCCCACCCCAGGGTCGTTCTGGTGGGTCGTCTCGAGGTCGTGCTTTTCTTGCTCCACATCAGAGGATAGGGGAGACGCAGTTTAGGCCGTTTCAGCAGTCTGGTCCTTCGCGTTTCGCACAATCTTCCCAGCCTCATTTCTCAGGACCCTAGCATGCTCAGGTGAATGACATGACGAGGGAGCAAGTGGAGGGCACGCCAGGAGGAGTCATCGCAGGTACTTTCTTTGTCTTGGATTTTCCTGCGCGCGTATTGTTTGATACAGGGACATCGCATTCGTTTATTGCTGATGCATTTGTGTTTGAGCATGGTATGCATACCATTTCTTTGTGTGATGCTGTGTCTGTTGCGACTCCTACCGGCGCGAGCCTATACTCCCAAGAGATTTTGTGGAATGGCATTCTTAGGTTTGATGAGAACGTGCTGTTAGCGAACTTGATCAGGCTAGTGATGTGGGATTTCGATTTCATTGTGGGAATGGACGTGTTGTATAGCTATAGGGCCACCGTGGATTGTTTCCATGGCGTTGTGCGTTTTAGGCCCCAGTCTAGCGAGAAGTGGGATTTATATGGCCACGATTCCCGATCGAAGATTCCTTTGGTCTCTGCGATGGAGATGTTTAGCCTGTGTCGTTGGAGAGCGTAGGTTTTATTATCTATGCTTTAGATGCATCCTATTATTTGTGCATAGAACTTGGTGATATTCCGATCGCTCGTGATTTCCCCGATGTGTTTGAGGAGATTCCAGGTTTTCCTCTGAGGAGGGAGATCGAATACAGCATTGAGTTGGTACCTGGTACAGCTCCGATCTCATGAGCCCCGTATTGTTTAGCGCCTGCCGAGTTGAGGGAGCTTAAGGTACATCTTAGCGACTTGTTGGAGAAAGGTTTCATTCGATCGAGCATGTCGCCGTGGGGAGCTCTTATCTTGTTTGTGAAGAAGAAGGATGGTTCCATGAGAATGTGTATAGACTTCAGACAATTGAATAAAGCAACAGTGAAGAATAAGTACCCTTTGCCGAGGATCGATGACTTGTTTGATCAGCTTCAGGGTTCAGCGGTGTATTCGAAGATCGATCTGCATTCGGGGTACCATCAGTTGCGTATTCGGGAGCAAGATGTTGCGAAAACTGCATTTCGTACAAGGTACGGGCATTATGAGTTTTTGGTGATGCCTTTTGGTTTGACGAATGCCCCTCAAATTTTCATGGATTTGATGAATCAAGTCTTTTTAGAGTTCATCGATCAGTTTGTGATTGTGTTTATCGATGACATCTTGGTGTACTCGAATACTACGATGCAGCACAAAGAGCATTTGAGATTGGTTCTCCAGACACTACGAGACTCGCAGCTGTATGCTACGTTTTCTAAGTGCGAGTTTTGGTTGGATAGAGTAGTATTTCTGGGTCATGTCGTTTCAGCTGAAGGAGTTTCTGTGGATCCCAGTAAAGTTGAGGCTGTTGTTAACTAGGAGCGTCCCAAGAATGTTTCAGAGATTCGTAGTTTCTTGGGTTTGGCTAGCTATTATCAACGCTTTATCGAGGGATTTTCTAGCATAGCTAAGTCTATGAAGCAGTTGACCCAGAAAGATAAGAGATTTGTTTGGACTGAACAGTGTGAGAACAACTTCCTGTTGCTCAAGAAGAAGCTAACTTCTGCGCCTCTGTTAGCTTTGCCGTCTGGTTCAGGTGGTTTTGTGGTTTGTTCTAATGATTCGTTGAATGGATTGGGTGGTGTGATGATGCAGAATGGTCGAGTCATTGTGTATGCCTCTCGTCAGTTGAAACCGCATGAGAATCGATACCCAGTTCATGATTAGGAGTTGGCAGCAGTGGTCTTCGCCTTGAAGATTTGGCGCCACTACCTGTATGGCAAGCAGTTTGTTGTGTACACAGACCACAAGAGTCTCCAGTATTTATTTTCTCAATCAGATTTGAACATGAGATAGCGTAGATGGATGGAGTTGCTTAAGGATTTTGATTGTGAAATCCAATATCAGCTTGGGAAAGTGAATGTAGTTGCTGATGCATTGATCAAGAAGACTCAAGTGGCGATGCTAGCTTCATTGCAGATTTCGAAGGTCCATGAGCATCTAAGCACTACTGGTTGGCGGTTTTACCCAGGTGAGGATTATGTTGTGGTGTCTTCTTTTCAAGTTGAGCCACAGATT
>KQ994602.1:6546-27173 GCA_001598015.1 Dorcoceras hygrometricum
AGACACCATCGCGGATTCAACCACTGAGGCTGAGTACATTGCAGCATCAGCTGCTGCTAAGGAGGCCGTTTGGATAAGGAATTTCGTCCAATATTTGGGCATCATTCCTAATGGAGTTGGTCCAGTCCCGGTGTACTGTCTCTTGGAAGAGTTCCAAGCAAGACACCATCGCGGATTCAACCACTGAGGCTGAGTACATTGCAGCATCAGCTGCTGCTAAGGAGGCCGTTTGGATAAGGAATTTCGTCCAATATTTGGGCATCATTCCTAATGGAGTTGGTCCAGTCCCGGTGTACTGTGACAACACGGGTGCCGTTGCGCAAGCAAAGGAGCCTAGGTCTCACCAAAGATCCAAACACATACTGAGGAAATACCACATAATCCAGGATATTGTGGCTAGAGGTGACATAGCAGTTGAGATAGTCGCCTCTGCGGACAATGTTGCTGATCCACTTACGAAGCCCTTGCCTGGACCGTTGTTTGAAAAACATCACGAAACAATGGGACTGCGTCTGATGAGTAGTTGGCTTTAGGGCAAGTGGGAGATTGTTAGAGTAGATGCCCAACTAGCCAACTTGTGGCGTGTGGGTTCATAGACTCTTGTACATGACAATCTTTATATATGATATTCGCATTTATTTATATGGCGTTATTTACTTTCATTGTGTGTATGATAATTAACAATTGTGTTGAGTAAAGACCTAGAATACACTAAAGTGTATGTTAGATGTGATAGTGGGTATGACGACTATCATGAAACACATCTAATAGTCACTGTGTATTCTGAACATGTTCCTAGTCGATTGGGCCGTCAAAATGAGGATAAGGCCGCCCGAGACTAGTATCTGCGATGCGAAGTATCATGTTTCATTGGTAGGGAACATTGTGATGTTCTGAGCATGCAGATAGATAGTGACCTCGTGATCTATCGAACTACCCTCGTTCGGACTTTCCAAGTGGTTACCATTTGTCGAGTGGATAAGTCCGAGGTCTTGGTTGTACTGATTAGTCCTCATGACTCGAAACGTCATTGAGACTCTACATGATAGGCGTCTCACTTTGACCCGTTTGCCGACTCACTTGGGGTCACCAGGCGTCGGGATTGGGTGAGACCCCAATGCATGTAGGAGTCGATGCATCGTTGTCGAAGATTCACCGCTCGCAGACATGCGTGGATATCATATGCTATCTGAGGGGATAATAGTGTATAAATGTGATGTTGCTAGACGCTCTTACCATGATCCGTTGAGCAAGTCCGGAATTGTGATCCCGGAGCCACAATGGTTGTGGGCCCACGGCTAGCTGTATCCCTGAACCATTGAGGGTCACACAAGTACTGAATTCTAGATTCCCACACGGATACTCAGCTCAATGTGTTGATCATACGAAGAGGATTTTGGGGAGTGCGACTTCCTAAAAAGTCAATAGGGGTCAAATCGGGATTTCCCGCTGTTGAGGGGCAAAACGGTCATTTTGCACTGGGGTTCTGAAAAATGGTTTTTCAGATCATAGTGTTTTTGTTTCGAAAACTGAATCGATCGGTCCGGTCTGATCGACGATCGGAGTTGTAATGAAGTCGTAGTGATGGATATCGTCATTTGGACCCGGGCCCGATGGGCCGGTCCAAGTCCATTACTAATCTTATTAAAAGGATTAAGAGCTTCATTAACAACACAACACAACACTTGATACAAAACCCTAAACCTAATATTGGCCGCCGCCCTCCCTCCTCTCAATAAGCCGCCGCCGCCGCCGCCGCCTCTCTTCGCCGGAAAATCGTTTCCGGCCAATCTTGACGAGGAGAATCCGTCCGTGCAGATCTCGTCAGGCCTTCTAGTGCATGCTGACGAAGGAATCCCATCTCCGATCGTGGACCTGATTGACGATATCTACCGCCGCCTACCGTGAAGTGCCGTTTTCTTTACGAAACCGGTCGGAGCCAGGCACGAGTTGCCAGAAAGGTAGTCACCTAAACATCCTATGAATGTTCATAGATTGTTATTGTTTTTATCGTATTGATCGTCTCCCGGTTGTTTTATTTGTTCTTCCGCTGCCTCGCCGGGAGGCGTGATCTGGATCCCAACATGTACGCTAAACATGACCGACTGGTTCTTGCAGGCACTATCAGTGATACCTAGGGGATCAGGGGGCGATGTTTCTAGGCGCTTTACCATGATCCGATGGGTCAGTCCGAAATTATGATTTCGGAGTCGCAATTGTTGTGAGCCCACGGCTAGCTGTATCTCTGAACCATTGAGGGTCACACAAGTACTGGCTTCTCGATTCCCGAATGGAAATTGAGATCAATTTGTTGAGCATAGAAGGAGGAAGGATGGAAGTGCGACTTCCTAAAATTCAACAGGGGTCAAAATGCAATTTCCCTAAAGTTTGGGATAGTTTGACTATCCTTGAAACTTGGAGGGGATAAACTGCAATTTTGGACTAGGTGGTATGAAAAATTGTTTTCGCATCATAATACTCAGTTTTGTAAACTGTGTTGATCGGACCGATCTGATCGTCGACGGAAGTATGATGGAGCCACGGTGATGCAGTTGAACCGAATGTTCATACGGGACTGGGCCTGACCCAGGCCCATTGGGCCGGTTCAAGCCCATCACAGGTCTATAAATACATGACCTAGGGTTTGCATGACCCAACTCTACTACTCCAAAAACCCTAAAGTAGCCGCCCCCTCTCCTCCTCTCCCACACTCCTCGACCGCCGCCCCTCTCGCCCGTGCGCCGTCCGTTGTCGTCACCGTCGGACTTGTTCCGACCGTCTCGACGAGGAGATTCCATCCGTGAAAGATTCTTCACGTTTTCTAGTGCAGACTGACGAAGGGATCTTGATTTCAGTCGTGGACCAGATTCGGAGAACGACAACCACCAACCGTTGAAGTGCCAATTTCCTCGTGAAATTGGTCGGAGCCAGGCGCCTAGACGCCAGCAAGGTACCAAATCTAAACACCCTATGGATGTTTTATTGCTATTATTGTTATGTATTGACCGTTCCCGGTGCAAAATTTTGAAATCTTCCGCTGCGCCCCGGGAGCGGGATCCGGATCCACCGCTGCGCCAACAAGATCACAGTATCAGTCCAGAGTGGACCTATGCTGAAAATGCTCTACTCAAAGTATCAAACAAGTCACGAGCGTAAACCAGCTCGGAGAAAAAAATAAGATCTGGGTTGTTTGGTCAACTCAGATTAGGAAAGGTCAACACAACTTAAACGAGCAGACTGAATTACAATGGTCAAACAAAGTTAACTCAGATCGGACAATGAAATCATATAGCGATTTCAGAACAGCTCAAGGAAAGAAATAGCTCGCGACTTAAAATCAAATCGGGAAAATAACCAGATCGTGAACTTAAGTTCAGCTCAGGGGAAATAAACATATCGCGAACTTAAGATCAGCTCCGGGGAAATAAACAGATCGCGACTTAAACTCAGCTCAGGAAAATAAACAGATCGCGACTTAAACTCAGCTCAGGGGAAATAAACAGATCGCTACTTAAAATGGAACAGTTATGAAATCAAATTATGAACTGAAATCACCGAACAAATCATACAAGATTAGAATAACAACAGGGTACTGAAAACAGTTTTAAGAAGCTCGAATAGATAAGTTAAGCTTATCATATCAGAACAACGTTCTTGTCAGGCCCAGTGCACAACACAGAGTTAACCACGCAAAATACAATCGCGGAACATTTAAAATAGTGGCTAAAATTTTTCGCTTTGGCCTGACTTAGAAAATCATACTTTAAAATACAACGATATTCAAAATATTGGTTTTACAACAACTAAAAACCAACAACAATAGATACAATAATAAATACAAGCATCGAGTGACTCCCTAACAGGGTATATCCCAATCCAACAATAGAACATCACATCCTTCCGGGGTATCCCCGGAGACTGCTCTACTGCCTAATATAAATAATATACATAACTGGCACACTCTATCCACCTCCAGGGCAACTCCAGTTGGGCCACCTCCACGACAAGCTGAGAAACCTTGAAAACCTGGACAACACACAGGAAACAAAAATCCAGCCCAGAGGGACATGGGGTCAAACCCCAGTAACAGATATAAATGCACTTGCTATGCATGAGAACAACAGAAAACCATTGCCGCAGGCTAAAACCAAAGCAGGGAGCCAATGAACTCAAGAACAACTCAACAACTGATACGATCGAATGGAAGATAGTGGTCACGATGTGTGTGAGAGCATGGTAGTTATCCACTCGTCCCAACACACGGTACCAGATGCATAACAGATCACTCAACCTGCTGTTGCCCAACTCATGAGATGTGGTAGCTATCCACTCGGCTCATAGTGGCCAACAAGAACCCAACAGGGAGATGAGGAGCACGGTATTGCCGTTCGTCCTCAATAAAAGCACCATGGTACTCACAGATTAGCATAGCAAGGAACGGCTAACAATATCTGAGCTCAAAAGTGAAATGCGTGTATGCAAATGCAACAGCTTGCAACAATCAACACAATAGCATACACTGTACAATATACCAGCAGACATACACCTATATCCATGCCTATCTCAAAGCTTTAATACACGCTCAAATCTGTACCTTCTCTTTCTGAGCTACAAATACCACAACAAAGTCCCGAGCAACTCAAATCTACCACCTTCTTGGCCAAACAACAACAATAAAACTCAGGGACTGTAGCACAGAACTACGAACTGGGAGCTACGAGCTCCACCAGCGCTATCCTACCCTTCTAGCACAACAAACAGCTATAAACGAAGCGTAAGGGAGGATCTAGCTCTTACTCAAAAGCACTACCTTAACGGGAAAGAAAATCTGGCGAAATGCTAATAGACTGCACAAGTTAGCTCCTTTCGCATTCTGCTTCCACCTAAACTCAAGCTGTCAGGCCTCGTGCTCACAACAGATAAACACATGCGGAAGCTATCAAAAAGTGGGTAAAATTTTCGCTTTTAGACCTGACGGTTTTAAACATATAATTTAAAATACAGCAATACTTAAAATAAGTTTCCCAATTCATAAAACAACCAATAATAAAACATACATAATTCAAAACATGTATCAGACTCCCCTACGGGTACAACAACAAAGCGCAGGGCATCCCCCTGGTTAACTGATACATATATATAAGTATGCTATATGCAACTGGGACACGCTAGCCACCTCCTGGGGCACCACCAGCTGGGTTAAAACCACGACCAGCTGTAGAACCTGGGTTTCCTGAAAACAACGCAACAAAGAAACAAACCAAGCCCCGGAGGGACATGGGGTCAAACCCCAGTACGGAGAGCAACTATACAACAGCAATAAACAGCATGGAATAAAATGCAGATGCTATGCATGAGACGCCGAATAACAACGGAAAGCTCGACACTCGAGGGAGCTAAGGAACTCAAACATAGCTCCAAGACTTATCAACAACATACAGTGGCCACGGGGTGTGAGCAACTATACAACAGCAATAAACAGCATGGAATAAAATGCAGATGCTATGCATGAGACGCCGAATAACAACGGAAAGCTCGACACTCGAGGGAGCTAAGGAACTCAAACATAGCTCCAAGACTTATCAACAACATACAGTGGCCACGGGGTGTGTTCACAGTGTGGTAGTGAGCCACTCGCCATGACACTACACCCACTTACCAGATGCATCAAACAACTCAACCTGCTGTTGCCTCGCCCATGAACTGTGGTAGTTAACCACTCGGCGCATGGTGGCTACGATCCCAGCAGGGAGATGAGAGTGCGGTATTTCCGCTCGCCCTCACATCCTGGTAAGAAACAACAACAATACAACAAGGTACAAAGACTACCAAAACTGGACAGAGGAATACCATGCGTGTATGCAACATGCTGAAATACAAGCATATACACCTATGCAACACAGCAATAACACAATAGCATACAGAATCCTCAACAGGACACAACCAGCAGGCACGGCCATTCCACATACCAGCAACTACAATCATCCAAGCCATAACCTCGCCGTAATATAAGCTCAAATCCGTACCTTATACTGAGCAACAATTAACACTGCGAGAAATCCCGAAGACTCTGGTAAAAGCCTGTTAAACACACGGCATACACAACATAAATCCAACGGGTTGCTAATCAAGCTCACGACTGGGAGTCACACTCGACCAGCTGCTCAATATACCTCAACAATTACATAGAAAGCTTAAAACTATGGCTAGGAACAAGGTCTCACCGAAAACCAGAACGTAGTTCTACCCGGTCGACGTAACACTCGAACAGCAGCAACTTCGTGTTCCTCAACTAGCCAATTACAGCTTCTAAAACTGGTACGAAATGGAATAGATTCTCAATTAACGCTAAAACAATCGCAAACAAACCAACGGCTGGTTCTCAAAACGGCGTCGCGCCAACTTACTCAAACGACGTCGCACAGGATACTATAACAGCAGCTGGGTATCCAGTCGCAAGAACAAAACAATGCAACGCTTCTCTCTGCTGGTTCCAGTCGCAACCTCAAAACGCAGCATTGCAACTAACTCAAACGACGTCGCTCCACTGACGTCATGCAGTCGCTAGCTCTCGTGAAATACCAGCAGCAAGCAACAGCGGCGAAAATCGCTCGCAGCTGGACTCCCAGTCGCAACAACGAAACGACGATGTTTCCTCTTCGAGCTACAGGAATGTTGACCCGCGTTGACATCTGCTTCTGCTGAACAACCAGCAGACACACACACGCAAATCCACCAGCTGGTACCAGACGCAACATCGAAACGACGTCGCGCCAACTAATCTAAACGCAGTCGTTTTGCCCTCAATACACGAAAACACTTAAGCATCTGCTGATCACCACACGCGCAACCAGACTTCGCGCAAACGACGACGTTTCAGGAATCTTGCGCTAAAACATGCTTCGATTGGTTTTGCCACCGACCAGCTGCTAGCTCACAAAACCAGCTGATACTCAAAAACACGAAAACTTCCAGAATTGCTCTTTCAGACCCGAAAATGCCAACCAAACTCTCGAACAAAGATTTGACCAGCAGAAAACTCCCAAAAACCGATACAATCAACAAACAAATCTTAATACAAATCCAGGTCTCACATTTCTCCCCCACTAAAAAGGATTTCGTCCTCGAAATCACATCAACAACTCTGGAAACAACACAACAGCAAGCTACAAACAGAACTCGCCCAACACAAGGCCAAGAGTTCAAGATAACTGAGCAAACAAATCACAACAACTACGCCAGCCCTGACTTTCAACTTCAACTCGTGGATTGACGGATCGGTCCTCTGAGCTGCTCGAATGCTAGAAACAATCTGCGGTTCCACTTGAAAAGATGAAACCATCACACAATCCTAGCCGGGTAGAATCTCCAACCCGTAGTGTTAAGATGCTCTTGATCCTTAGAGATGTACAACGACGCAAGCATCTCACTAGCCTTCCTGCTCAAAGCATCAGCCACTACGTTCGACTTCGCAGGCTGATATTTAATCTCACAGTCAAAATCCTTAAGCAGATCCATCCACCGACGCTGTCTCATGTTCAAGTCAGGCTGCGAAAACAGATACTGCAAACTCTTGTGGTCGGAGTACACCACAAACTGCTCGCCATATAGGTAGTGACTCCAGATCTTTAACGCAAAGACCACTGCTGCCAACTCCAAATCATGAACTGGGTAACGAGTCTCGTGCGGTTTCAACTGCCGCGAGGCATACGCAATGACTCTACCATTCTGCATCAACACACAACCCAATCCATTTAGCGAAGCGTCAGAACAAACAACAAAACCACCTGAACCGGACGGCAAAGCCAACACAGGCGCAGTAGTTAACTTTTCCTTAAGCAGTTGAAAAGCATTCTCACACTGCTCAGTCCAAACAAACCGTTTATCCTTCTGGGTCAATTGGGTCATCGGCTTTGCTATAGAAGAAAACCCCTCAATAAAACGACGATAATAGCCAGCCAGACCTAAGAAACTGCGAATCTCAGACACATTTCTCGATCGCTCCCAGTTCAACACGGCATCCACTTTACTGGGATCCACAGAAATGCCATCTGCTGAAATGACATGACCCAGAAATACTACGCGTTCCAACCAGAACTCGCACTTGGAAAACTTCGCAAACAACTGCTGCTCTCTCAACCTCTGAAGAACCATTTCCAAGTGCTCCTTGTGATCCCTCGGAGTCTTCGAGTAAACTAAGATGTCGTCAATAAAAACAATCACAAACTGATCTATGAACTCTTGGAAAACTCGGTTCATCAGATCCATGAAGACTGCAGGCGCGTTTGTCAACCCAAACGGCATTACCAAAAACTCAAAATGTCCGTACCTCGTACGAAACGCAGTCTTCGCGACATCTTGTTCCCTTACTCTGAGCTGATGGTACCCGGAATGAAGATCAATCTTAGAATACACTGCAGAACCTTGCAACTGATCAAACAGATCATCGATTCTCGGTAACGGGTACTTATTCTTCACAGTGGCTTTATTCAACTGACGAAAATCAATGCACATCCGCATTGAGCCATCCTTCTTCTTCACAAACAAAATGGGCGCTCCCCACGGTGACATACTAGGACGAATGAAACCCTTCTCCAGCAAATCATCTAACTGTACCTTGAGTTCTCTCAACTCCGCAGGCGCTAGACGATACGGGGCACGAGAAATCGGAGCTGTGCCGGGCCGCCTTGGAGGAAAACCAGGAATCTCCTCCGGAAACACGTCGGGGAAGTGTCGCACCACGGGAACGTCACTAAGATGAACACTAGAAGAAGAAGACGCATCCAAAGCGTAAATCATAAAGCCAGCATTCCCCAAAGACAATAAGCTAAACATCTCCATCGCGGAGACCAACGGAATCTTCGATCTCGAGTCCTGGCCGTAGAAGTCCCACTTCTCGCCAGACAAAGGCCTAAAGCGCACAATCCCATGGAAGCAATCCACGGAGGCCCTGTAGTTGGACAGCACATCCATCCCAACTATGCAATCGAAATCCCAAAGCATCAAACGGATCAAATTCGCTAACAAGGCATGCTCACCAAACCGCAACACACCATCCAAAAAAATCTCTTGCGAGAACAGGCTCACACCACCGGGGGTAGAAACAGAAACAGCATCGCGCAAAGGGACGGTTCACAAACCATGCTCAACAACAAATGAATCAGAAATAAACGAATGCGATGCACCGGTGTCAAACAACACACGAGCAGGAAAGTCAAAAACAAAACATGTACCTCCAATCACCCGGCTCGGTGTCTCCTCGCCCTGCTCCCTCGTGAAGGCGTTAACCTGAGCATGTTGGGGTCTTGGAAAGAAAGGCTGAGACGACTGCCCCAAACGCGAAGGGCCAGGCTGCTGAAATGGCCTAAACGGAGTCTCACCAAAACGGGGCTGCTGAAACTGCTGCGAACGGCCCCTAGACTGACCCCCACGACCCTGAGGCTGGGCCACGGCCTGCTGTGATCCAGCTGACTGACACACTCTCGCAAAATACCCGTACTTACCACAAAGGTTGCAGGAACCCTGCACACCAACACACTGCGTGGAAGGATGCTTTCCACCGCAAAAACCACAAAATTCCACCCGAGAGCCGCTGCTACTCGAGCTGCCTGAACCAAAAGACCCTGAACCGGACTTCTTCTTGAATTTCTGACCGCGGGGTCGAAACCTCTGACGGCCATACTGCTGAGCTACCTGCTGCTGCTGCTGAGGAAAATGCACGGACTGAGAACTCTGAGACGACTGAGCTCCCTGACCGGCGTGTCTACCACCCTGCACCGCCTGCGTCACTTGCGCTCTACGCGCACTACGGCTCTTCATGCCCTCCTCAATGTGGATAGCAGTATCCACGGCCTCAGCATACGACTTGGGCTTGCTTGTCAGAACGCTCTGGAACAGTTCTCCATTCAAGCCCTCCATAAACCTGGTACTCTTGGCCCTCTCCCGGCCAGCAACATGCGGAAAATAAGCCAACAAAGCAGAAAACTTGCGAGCATACTCGCGCACAGTCAACGAACACTGCTCCAAGAACTCAAACTCCCGCTCACGGGTAGCTACATACGAGTCAGGGACATACTCCTGCCTGAAGACCTGGTAGAAACTGTCCCAAGTAATACCAACACCAGTCTCGAGTAAGGTACTAGACGTACCTCGCCACCACTGCTCTGCGGACTTCCTCAACAACAAGGTCACCAACCTCAACCGGAGATCGTCGTCATACTGGGCTCGATCAAAAAGATGTATGACACTATGGAGCCAAGAATCCGCATCCTCACTCGACTCATCGCCATTGAAGACAGGAGGATTCATCCTCTGAAACCGAGCTATAACCACATCCATTCTCTCTACCGAAGCCGGCGGAGCCTCATCCTCCTCTTCTCCACTACTCTCAAGAGTATGACTAGGAGCACTATACCGATCCTCGTTCTGTCCTCCTGATTCCTGGAACTGCCCCCTACCTCTACCACGACGTCTAGGCGGCATCTAAAACACTCAACAGGATAAGGAAAAACAGAACAGATACAGCATAGAAAGCATATAACACAAAATATGCAGCACGTAGTCACATAAGTCAAGCACATGCAACACGCAACACTGTGCCTAGACTCAAGTGCGATCAAAGCAATTGAGCTTATCCCAGTTTAAGCTCTGATACCAAAAATGTCAGGCCTCGTGCTCACAACAGATAAACACATGCGGAAGCTATCAAAAAGTGGGTAAAATATTCGCTTTTAGGCCCGACGGTTTTAAACATATAATTTAAAATACAGCAATACTTAAAATAAGTTTCTCAATTCATAAAACAACCAATAATAAAACATACATAATTCAAAACATGTATCAGACTCCCCTACGGGTACAACAACAAAGCGCAGGGCATCCCCCTTGCTAACTGATACATATATATAAGTATGCTATATGCAACTGGGACACGCTCGCCACCTCCTGGGGCACCACCAGCTGGGTTAAAACCATGACCAGCTATAGAACCTGGGTTTCCTGAAAACAACGCAACAAAGAAACAAACCAAGCCCCGGAGGGACATGGGGTCAAACCCCAGTACGGAGAGCAACTATACAACAGCAATAAGCAGCATGGAATAAAATGCAGATGCTATGCATGAGACGCTGAATAACAACGGAAAGCTCGACCCTCGAGGGAGCTAAGGAACTCAAACATAGCTCCAAGACTTATCAACAACATACAGTGGCCACGGGGTGTGTTCACAGTGTGGTAGTGAGCCACTCGCCATGACACTACACCCACTTACCAGATGCATCAAACAACTCAACCTGCTGTTTCCTCGCCCATGAACTGTGGTAGTTAACCACTCGACGCATGGTGGCTACGATCCCAGCAGGGAGATGAGAGTGTGGTATTTCCGCTCGCCCTCACATCCTGGTAAGAAACAACAACAATACAACAAGGTACAAAGACTACCAAAACTGGACAGAGGAATACCATGCGTGTATGCAACATGCTGAAATACAAGCATATACACCTATGCAACACAGCAATAACACAATAGCATACAGAATCCTCAACAGGACACAACCAGCAGGCACGGCCATTCCACATACCAGCAACTACAATCATCCAAGCTATAACCTCGCTGTAATATAAGCTCAAATCCGTACCTTATACTGAGCAACAATTAACATAGCATACAGAATCCTCAACAGGACACAACCAGCAGGCACGGCCATTCCACATACCAGCAACTACAATCATCCAAGCTATAACCTCGCTGTAATATAAGCTCAAATCCGTACCTTATACTGAGCAACAATTAACACTGCGAGAAATCCCGAAAACTCTGGTAAAAGCCTGTTAAACACACGGCATACACAACATAAATCCAACGGGTTGCTAATCAAGCTCACGGCTGGGAGTCACACTCGACCAGCTGCTCAATATACCTCAACAATTACATCGAAAGCTTAAAACTATGGCTAGGAACAAGGTCTCACCGAAAACCAGAACGTAGTTCTACCCGATCGACGTAACACTCGAGCGGCAGCAACTTCGCGTTCCTCAACTAGCCAATTACAGCTTCTAAAACTGGTACGAAATGGAAGAGCTTCTCGAGAGGAGTCCAACGCTACCTCGCACGAGCAAAACAACCACCGAAAACGACGGGAATTCACCGAAAAAGCTCACGGCTGAACAGTGCTCTAGGGTTCGAAGGATAAGGAACGAAAGGCTGGAAATTTCTAAGTATGGGAAATGATATCACAAAATCGAAGACCAAGTCTTACTTAAATAATTCCCACAACTGCTGAAATCTACACAATCAATTGTCCACCGACAAAATCAGCAGGAACACTACAAACATCAGACGCAAGGAACCAACTATTGATTCTCAATTAACGCTAAAACAATCGCAAAACAAACCAATGGCTGGTTTCAAAACGGCATCGCGCCAACTTGCTCAAATGACGTCGCACAGGATACTATACCAGCAGCTGGGTATCCAGTCGCAAGAACAAAACAATGCAACGCTTCTCTCTGCTGGTTCCAGTCGCAACCTCAAAACGCAGCGTTGTAACTAACTCAAACGACGTCACTCCACTGACGTCATCCAGTTGCTAGCTCTCGCGAAATACCAGCAGCAAGCAACAGCGGCGAAAATCACTTGCAGCTGGACTCCCAGTCGCAACAAAGAAACGACGACGTTTCCTCTTCGAGCTACAGGAATGTTGACCCGCGTTGACATCTGCTTCTGCTGAACAACCAGCAGACACACACACGCAAATCCACCAGCTGGTACCAGACGCAACATCGAAACGACGTCGCGCCAACTAATCTAAACGCAATCGTTTTGCCCTCAATACACGAAAACACTTAAGCATCTGCTGATCACCACACGCGCAACCAGACTTCGCGCAAACGACGACGTTTCAGGAATCTAGCGCTAAAACACGCTTCGACTGGTTTTGCCACCGACCAGCTGCTAGCTCACAAAACCAGCTGATACTCAAAAACACGAAAACTTCCAGAATTGCTCTTTCAGACCTGAAAATGCCAACCAAACTCTCGAACAAAGATTTGACCAGCAGAAAACTCCCAAAAACCGATACAATCAACAAACAAATCCTAATACAAATCCAGGTCTCACACAAGCCTCCAAAAGCGGTACAGAACGAAGCGCCTTAGCAAGAGGAACTCAGCGCTACCACTCTTGATTCAATCTGAGTCTTCGACCGTCGACAATCGGAGAAGATAAGGTTCGGTGAACAGTAGCTAGGGCATCGCGACAGAGTAAGGTTACGGGAAATATTTCTAAGTGTTGGGGAAAATAATTGCGTTCGAATGGTCAAAGTCCTATATTAATAACTCAAATTTGGTGAACAGTAACCACCGACAAAATCGAAGTCCACAGCTGACACCAGCTCAGATCTGAGTACCACTCCAGATCTGGACTCTACGCCAAAACAGATTCGAACTTCCTTCAAAACGACGTGGCACAGAAGTCCACTATTCCACTGGACATGTCATCCATATTTCTAAGTGTTGGGGAAAATAATTGCGTTCGAATGGTCAAAGTCCTATATTAATAACTCAAATTTGGTGAACAGTAACCACCGACAAAATCGAAGTCCACAGCTGACACCAGCTCAGATCTGAGTACCACTCCAGATCTGGACTCTACGCCAAAACAGATTCGAACTTCCTTCAAAACGACGTGGCACAGAAGTCCACTATTCCACTGGACATGTCATCCCGCTAACACCAATCTGCTATGGCTAAACGATGTCGCATCGCAACTAACTAAAACACCCAGATCTAAAAGACCAGATCTGACACCAACACTGACCAGCGTTCACTGATCCCCAAAACGACATCTCAATGCTTTCCGGTCTAGACAACCTGAAACCGGTCCACACCAAACCCTCGAGCTAGGCCGGTTCACACAGCGCTAACAACTTGCGCATCTCAAATCTGGTTTCTCCCAAACGACGTCGCTTCGCTACCCGCGCAGGATATCAATTAGCGAACTCCAAATACTATGCGACAACCAGATTTCACCAATAGCCTCGGTTACAATCAACCAACGCCAAAGCCGAAGTTACCAACCAGCACTTCTCAACTCTCCAAATCTGAATACTACCCCGCAGAACTCTACAACTGATCAGAGCTGTTCTAAACACAAATATACAGGGAAACCCGATACGCTCGCCCAACATACCAACTCAAAGCTGCTCCATCCCAGATCTGCTCACGCCAAATATTGTCTATCCAAACCTCGATTAATTAACTCAATTAATATAATAATCTTCCGGGTCTCACATCTCTCGTCCACTGAAAATAAGATTTCGTCCTCGAAATCAAAGAATAACTCCAGAACTGAAAAAAGCTCAACAAAACAACCAGTAACCACTAACAACCAACAAAAGGCTACTGACCAAGAGTTGAAGATAATTGGAAAACAACGACAAGCAAACTAGCTACTGGAGTTAATGCAAGATCTACTCAAACAGATGAGGCCATTCACGTTGCATTTTCTCCTCTAACTCCACGTAGCTTCTTCTCTACCATGTTTGCTCCACTGGACCATCACCAAGGGAATGGTCTTGTTCCTGAGCTATTTCTCCTTCCTGTCCAGAATCTGCAAAGGATACTCAACATAGCTCAAAGTCCGATCTAGCTCCACCTCGTCAGTTCGCAACACATGAGAAGGATCTGGCTCATACTTTCTCAACATAGACACATGAAACACATCATGCAATGAGGACAGATCTGGTGGCAGTAACAAGTGATAAGCCAAAGGACCGATCCTCTCCACAATCTCATAAGGTCCAACATAACGAGGAGCTAACTTTCCCTTGAGACCAAATCTCATCACACTTCTGAAAGGAGAAACTTTCAAGAAAACCAGATCTCCAACCTGAAATTCCAAAGGCCTATGCCTGCAATTCGCATAGCTAGCTTGGAGATCTTGTGCAGCTTTCATACACTGTCCAATCAAATCTACTTGATCTCTCATCTGCTGCACAAATTCTAGAGAAGACAGCTGCTTCTCCCCCAATTCTTCCCAACTGATTGGCGATCTGCACTTCCTACCATACAATGCCTCAAATGGTGCCATTCCAATTGTCACCTGGTAGCTGTTATTATAAGAAAACTCAACCAAAGACAATGAATCTTTCCAGCTACCACTGAAATCCATTACAACAGCTCTCAACATATCCTCGAAAGTCTGGATAGTCCTCTCAGATTGGCCATCGATTTGAGGATGATAGGCTGTACTCATAGCCAATCTGGTGCCCAATGCTGTTTGCAAACTCTTCCAAAATCTGGAAGTAAACCTTGGATCCCGATCTGAAACAATGGACACAGGACACAAAATCTATGTATAGTTTCACCATTTTCTTCAAAGAGTAAGTCATATTGTAGGGAATGAAGTAAGCAGACTTCGAAAGTCTATCTATAACAACCCAAACAGCATCACAACCTCTGCTGGAACGAGGCAAATGGGTCACAAAATCCATTGCTACATGCTCCCAATTCCATTGGGGTACTTCTAAACTCTTCAATAGACCACCAGGTCTCATCCTTTCTATCTTAACTTGCTGACAATTTAGACATCGAGCGACAAAATCAGCAACATCGCTCTTCAAACCTGCCAACCAGAAGTGCGGCTTCAAGGCATGATACATATTCCTTGCACCAGGATGGACACTATGTCTACTACAGTGAGCTTCTCTCAGGATCTCCTCCTTCAAATCAATCAGATTTGACACTACCAACCTGCCACAAAATCTCAAACAACCATCAGACGAGACAGAGTAATCTTCCAACTGTCCAGCTCTAACCTTCAACTTTAACTCATGGATAGATGGATATGTTCTCTTAGCTGCTCTAATATTTGCAACAATCTGTGGCTTAACTTGAAAATAAGGCACCACAACATAATCATCACCTGGCTAGAAACGCCAACCAGTAGTGCTTAGATGCTCATGAACCTTCGAAATCTGCAACGAAGCAAGCATAGACACTTGAGATTTTTTGCTCAATGCTCACCAACTACATTCACTTTCCCAGGATAATACTGGATGTCACAATAGAAATCCTTAAGCAGCTCCATCCATATATGCTGCTCATGTTCAAATCTGACTGGGAGAACAGATATAGAAGACTCTTGTGGTCCGTATACACCACAAACTGCTCGTCATATAGATAGCGGCGCCAAATCTTCAAGGCAAAGACCACTACTGCAAACTCCAAATCATGAACTGGGTATCGAGTCTCATGCAGTTTCAATTGACGAGAGGCATATGCAATGACTCGACCATTCTGCATCAAAACACGACCCAATCCATTTAGCGAAGCATCCGAACAAACCACAAAACCACATGAACCTGAAGGTAAAGCTAACACTAGCGCTGAAGTTAGCTTCTCTTTGAGAAATTGGAAGTTGTTCTCGCATTGCTCCGTCCAAACAAATATCTTGTATTTTTGGATCTACTACGTCATAGGCTTAGCTATTGTGAGGACTAGATTTGCTAAGCACGACTTATTAGCTAATTGAGTTTTTGAGTATCGGGTTTCCAGATTTGAGGATTTGGTGATTTTTCAGATTTGAGCGAGATCTGGATATTCAGATGTGTCCTCGTGTGTTTGCGTGAGTTGTCACAAGTAGGGAGTGAAACGCTGTCGTTCAGGTGCTAAGCAGATATGGTGTTGCGAGAGATAATGCGACATCGTATTGCGTATTCAGACTTGGCGCCAGTGAGTGAGATGAATTAGTCGATGATGACTTCTGTTGTAGTTTTGACTGGGGATATACATGTAAGTGCTGATAGACACTTAGAATATTTCGAACCTTACATTTCCCATCTTCTTCCCTCGATAACCCTCGATTTATTCTGTTCACCCAAACCCTATTTCCATTGATTGCTGTCGTTTGCCGCCGCCGTTTGGAGCAAGATTGGTAGCGCTGAGCTTGTATTCTCTAGTGCTTTCGATTGATACCAGTTTGGAGACTGGAGTCGCCGGATTTTAGGAGCGCGAAGTAGTTGCAGAGTTTGTATGTCTTCACGATTGTGGACCAGTAGTTCTTGTATTCTTTAACAGCTTTGGGTAAGTGATTCTTTACCTATTTAAGCTTCGTATGAGAGCTGAGTAGTGCTCTGTAGAGTTGAGGTAGCTGAGTGAGCTATGAGGCTTTAGAAACTAAGCTGTTTGAGTTCATATTTGAGTTGATTTTGAGATATCTTAATAGATTCGAGCTTGTAGTAGCTTCTGCTGAGTTTCCATGGAGCTGATTGGGCAGTAGACTTGAGTTGGTTGCTGCGCCCTTCTTGTTGTAAGATTTGTTGAGGTTTGAGGTACGAATTGAGCTATATTAAGCAGTTTAGATATCAGCTTTGGGAATATTTCTGTCGTGTATTAGTTGTTGTGTTTTGCATTGACTGCTGCTTATAGAACGTGCTATGTTATGTATTGATTAAGCATGAGTCTGCTGTGCATTCACGCATACATATTGAGCCTGATTTCCTTTGAAAGCTGAATTCCCTCTTTGCACGTTGTGATCGGCCGGTTAAGTCGTAGTGCCTGAAAGGTCCAACGCTGTTTTGATGTGGTGGCCAGCTAAGTGGTTGCGCCTGAATACCACACTGCCTTGTTATGGTTGACTGAGTCGTCGTACCTGAAGATCACAAGATGATGATGATTGATGAGATCTGCACAGCTGATTCATTGTGCTATGTTTGCCTACCGATGATTCTTGGTAGCCCTTTCATGCATTGCATGACAAGATGATGATGATTGATGAGATCTGCACAGCTGATTCATTGTGCTATGTTTGCCTACCGATGATTCTTGGTAGCCCTTTCATGCATTGCATGATAGATATATTGCATTGTCTGATATGATAGATGCTTTTATTGTGCTCTTCGTACTGAGGTTTGACCTCGTATTCTTCTTCCTGCTTTTTGTATCTTGGGTCTGTGTTGCCCATTGTAGGAGCCGCAGGTAATCTGGCTGGGCAGAGTGGAGCTTCAGCTAGTAGATCCCCATTTGGTTGAGTCCCGGTTTATTTGTATTATGTATCGAACCAGGGGATGCCCTGAGTTTCTATGTATTTAGGGGATCTGTTATTGAGTTTATTTGATTACCTGTTGTTGATAGGATTTGGATTTAAATCCTATTTTGAGTATGAATATTTTGAATGAATGATTTATTATTCAGGCCCAAACATTTGAAAAATTTTTAAGCCCTATTTTATGCTTCCGCGATTATGTGCTTAATTGTGCAGTTAATCCTTGTGGTTTAGCACGGGGCCTGACATTTTTGATATCAGAGCTTAAACTGGGATAAGCTCGTTTCCTTTTGATCGCACTTGAGTCTAGGCACAGAGTTTGAGTTTTGATTTTGATTGACTCTGTGATTGTGTGATTTGATTATCTGCCTCTGTGATTTATCTGCTTGTTTTCTTACCTCTAAGTTTTGGTAGATGCCGCCGAGGAGAGGTTGGAGTAGGATTGCTAGGCAGATAGATGGGGAGTCTAGAGCCCCGGGCAGTGATGAGGATGTCGAGCAGCAGGGTATCCCTTTGCGTCGCCGTGGTAGACAGGCTGAGGTAGTGGTGGATGATGTGACCCGACATATTGGAGAGATGGAGCTAGTGTTGGCTAGGTTCCAGAGGATGAATCCCCCGACGTTTACTTGTGTCGAGGCTGGTCTGTTGGTGGAAGGCTGGCTTGAGCACATGGAAGAGTTGTTTGACGCCGTGGAGTACTCTCAAGAGAGGAGACTGAATTTAGCAGTGTTGCAGTTGAGAGAGCATGCACAGCGCTGGTGGAAGGGTACTTATCGTGTCATGAGAGAGACTGGAGTTGTGATCTCGTGGGAGAGCTTCTGTGCAGCTTTTCGACAGGAGTATACCCCTGAGTCTTTCTACAACAACCGTGAGCGGGAGTTCGACAATCTGAAGCAAGGGAACTTGAGGATGGCCGAGTATGCCAGACAGTTTTCTTCGCTGTTGTCGTATGTTCCCCGAGTTGTTCCGTATGGTGTTAGCTGGTTCCCCTGCGAAGTATGCTGAGGCGGTGGATAGAGCAGTGGACATTGAGGAAGTCTGATGGAGGTGCAGAATCAGGTTCAGCCAATAGCTGGACGTAGTTTTCAACCTGTGCCAGAAGTGATGCCTTCTTTCCAATCTCCTCAAGTTCCACAACAGTCGAATCGTCAGAGGTTCAAGCCTTGAGGGAAACAGTTTAAGAAGCGATCTAACTCGAGTTATTCTAGTTCAGTGAGTTCTGGTGGCAGTGGCTTCGGAGGAGTGACTTGTGGACAATGTGGAGGTCGTTGTTGGGGATCCGGATCCGCCCCCCGGCTAGGCAGCGGAAGAACAAAACAGAGAACCGGGAGGTGATCAATACGAAAAACAAATTTACATACTACGACATTCATAGGATGTTTAGCATGTTACCTCGCTGGCACTTGTGCCTGGCTCCAACCGTGATTACAATAATCCGGCTCTTCTCGGTAGATTGCGGTAGATTATCGCCAATCCGGTCCACGACCAGATCCGAGACTCCTTCGTCAGGCTGCACTAGAAGCCCTGACGAGATCAGCACGAACGGATTCTCCACGTCGAGTTGGCCGGAAACCAATTTTCCGACGAAGACGGCGGCGGCGGCGGCGGCGTGAGAGAAGGGAAGAGGGGGCGGCTGGTTTTGTGCTTAGGGTTAGGTTATGAATAATGTCATATGTAATCAAGTCATTAAGTCTAAGACGGCGGCGGCGGCGGCGGCGTGAGAGAAGGGAAGAGGGGGCGGCTGGTTTTGTGCTTAGGGTTAGGTTATGAATAATGTCATATGTAATCAAGTCATTAAGTCTAAATAAATAGACTTAAAGATGGACTTGGGCCGGTCCAACGGGCCCGGGTCCAAATGACGATATCTATCGCTGCGACTTCATCGTAACTCCGATCGCCGATCAGATCGAACCGATCGACTCAGTTTCCAAAACTGAATGTTATGATGTGAAAAACAATTTTTCAGATCATCAAACCCCAAATAGCAAAATGACCGTTTTGCCCCTCAACAAAATCAAATCCCGGTTTGACCCCTGTTGACTTTTAGGAAGTCGCACTTTCCGAAATCCTCTTCTCGTGCTCAACACATTGAGCTGAGTATCCGTGTGGGAGTTTCGAATCCAGTACTTGTGGGACCCTCAATGGTTCAGGGATACAGCTAGCCGTGGGCCCACAACCATTGTGGCTCCGGAATCACAATTCCGGACCTGTCCAACGGATCATGGTAAAGCGTCTAGCAACATCGCCCCATGATCCCCTAGGTATCACTGATAGTGCCTGCAAGAACCAGTCGGTCGTGGTTAGCGTACTGTACGGTCCTTTCAATCCATATATCCCGATCAGATCAACGACCATTGGTAAATCGAGAGTCGCTAGAGATCCGATAGCCATGCATACATCTTGAAGATCGAATAGTGACATCGCGAGTGTAACTAGGTAAACACATTTACCTAAAACACTTCTAGTACTCTGGCCAGAGATTTATACACTATTATCTCCTCAGATAGCATAGGATATCCACGCATGTCTGCGAGCGGTGAATCCTCGACAACGATGCATCGACTTCTACATGCATCGGGGTCTC
>KQ994603.1:10013-23314 GCA_001598015.1 Dorcoceras hygrometricum
CGCCGCCTAATGACCCCAAGTGAGTCGACAAACGGATCAAAGTGAGGCGCCTATCATGTAGAGTCTCAATGATGTTTCGAGTAGTGAGGACTAATCAGTACAACCAAGACCTCAGACAAATCCACTCGACAAATGGTAACCACTTTGGAAAGTCCGAACGAGGGTAGTTCGATAGATCACCAGGTCACTATCCATCTGCATGCTCAGAATATCACAATGTTCCCTACCAATGAAACATGGTACTTCACATCGCAGACGCTAGTCTCAAGCTCGGGCGGCCTTATCCCCATTTTTACGGCCCAATTGACTAGGAACGAATTCAGAATGCACAGTGGCTATTAGATGTGTTTCATGATAGCCATCATATCCTCTATCACATCTAACATACACTATGGTGCATTCTAGGTCTTTATCCAACACAATTGTTAACATTATATAACCTAATGAAAATAAATAATGCCATAAAGAAATGCGAATATCATATATAAAGATTGTCATATACAAGAGTCTATAAAACAAATATGCCACAAGTTGGCTAGTTGGGCATCTACTCTAACAGTTTAGTGGTACAACATATCCGCTGGCTGCTGAGAGCTGGATCAAAGTCGATGGAGGTTATTTTTTAATATCTCCAGATTTCAGATTTAGATAGGCTCAGGTGCGCTATCTACATGTTGAGGGACGATTCTTTGATCAGGTGGGAAGGAGCCAAGTTATCTGTGGATTTGGAAAATCTTACGTGGGGAGATTTCAAGCGAGCATTATTCGATCAGTACTTCACAGCAGACAAGAGGTCTGAATTGAAAAGAGAGTTTCTACCTCTGAAAAAAGAAAGTATGACTGTATAGGAGTATGTGCGGATGTTCGAATAGGGTGTTATTTTGGGCCTCTCATTGTAAATGATTCCAAGGAGAAGTTGAGCGACTTTGTGGAGGGATTGAAGCCTACATTCAAGCTGAATGTTAGGTTATCTACGCCAAGAACTTACAGAGAAGAAGTGGATAGAGCCTTGCGAGTTGAGAGAGACTGGAAGGATGTGGAGGAGGAGAGGCAACAGAAGAGACAGGCCTTCCAGCAAAAAGACCCGAGACAATTTAAGAAACAGAATAAGAACCAGCAGAGACCCCAAGAGCAGAAACCTTTACCAATACAACCCATTAGTGAAGTTCCTGCTACCAACAACAGACCATTGTGTCCCATGTGCCAGAAGAATCACTATGGTCCATGCAGACTTGGTCAGAAGCCTGCTATAGATGTGGTTTGCCAGGGCATGTTATTAAGAACTGCCCAAAGGCAAAGAAGTTGGTGACCAGTAGAGCTTTTGTGATGACAGCTGAGCAAGCCAAACCATATTCGACGGTGGTTATGGGTAAGATCTTGATTTCTTGTATGCCCTCCAACGCATTGATAGATTCAGGTACTACCCATTCTTTATAGCAGCCAAGTTTGCTAAGAAGTTACCCATCAAAACTGATCAAGTAACTATAGGCTATTTCATAACGGTACCCTCAGGAGAAGAGTTACTGTCCCATGATCTGTTTCAAGATTTAAAACTTAGGCTCCAAGGGCGTTTGATTACCGCAGATTTGATTGTGCTACCTA
The DNA here is from genome assembly GCA_001598015.1 of Dorcoceras hygrometricum. Classification (NCBI taxonomy): domain Eukaryota; kingdom Viridiplantae; phylum Streptophyta; class Magnoliopsida; order Lamiales; family Gesneriaceae; genus Dorcoceras; species Dorcoceras hygrometricum. The sequence continues at coordinate 11,616 of KQ994603.1, forward strand.
TGCCTGAGGTGGATATGTTTTTGGGAATGGACTGGTTAACCAAGTATGGGGTAGTAATTGACTTTAAGTTCAGAACAGTAATGTTCAACACACCCAGAGGAGACCTGTTCACGTTTGAAGCCAACCAGATTTGGAGAATTCCACGCATTATATCAGCTCTTAAGGCTCAAAGCTGTTTAAGGAAAGGTGGGGTAGGATTTTTGGCAAGCCTATCGTCCTTAGCTACGATTAGTAAGCCCCAACTTTCAGATGCGGAGGTAGTGAATGAGTTTCCCGAAGTTTTCCCAGAAGATATAAATGGACTACCACCAGACCGAGAGCTGGAATTCGCTATAGATTTAGTGCCAGGAGCAGAACCTGTATCCAGACCACCCTATCGCCTTGCCCCATCTGAGATGATAGAATTAAAGGAACAAAAACAAGATCTGTTGGATAAGAGATTCATTAGACCGAGCACGTCACCGTGGGGAGCCCCTGTGTTGTTTGTTAAGAAGAAAGATGGGAGTATGAGGTTGTGTATAGATTACCGAGAGCTGAATAAGATGACCATTAAGAATAAATATTCCCTTCCTAGGATTGAGGATCTGTTTGACCAGCTGAAGGGATCGATAGTCTTTTCTAAAATCGACTTGAGATCTTGTTACCACCAGAGATTCATTAGACCGAGCACGTCACCGTGGGGAGCCCCTGTGTTGTTGTTAAGAAGAAAGATGGGAGTATGAGGTTGTGTATAGATTACCGAGAGCTGAATAAGATGACCATTAAGAATAAATATTCCCTTCCTAGGATTGAGGATCTGTTTGACCAGCTGAAGGGATCGATAGTCTTTTCTAAAATCGACTTGAGATCTTGTTACCACCAATTGAAGATTAAGCCAGCTGATTTTCATAGGACTGCCTTTAGAACACGCTATGGCCATTATGAATTCTTAGTAATGCCTTTTGGACTTACCAATGCACCCTCAAATTTTATGGATTTGATGAATATAGTTTTTCAACCGTTTTTGGATCGATTTGTGGTTGTTTTCATAGACTATATCTTAGTGTACTCCAAGACCATATCTGAGCATGCAGACCATCTTAGGACGGTTTTTCAAGTTTTGAATAATAAACAGTTGTTTGCGAAGTTTAGTAAATGTGACTTCCGGCTGGAGAAGGTTGCATTCCTATGACATATTATATCCAAGGAAGGATTAGAGGTGGACCCAGCCAAGGTAGAAGCTGTACGTGATTGGCCAGTTCCCAAATCTGTTTCAGAAGTAAGGAGTTTCTTGGGTTTAGCGGGATACTATAGGCAATTTATTAAAGAATTTTCGAAAATAGCTGTTACCTTAACCTCGCTAACAAGAAAGCAGGTTAAATATGACTGGACCTCATATTGCCAACTCAGCTTTGACAAGTTGAAACAAGCTTTGATAGAAGCCCCCATGCTAACCATGCCATATGATCAAGGAAGGTTTGTTATCAATACAGATGCTTCCAAGTTAGGCTTAGGTGCTGTACTGATGCAGGACCGTAGAGTAATCTCCTATGCTTCCAGGCAACTGAAGAACCATGAGAAGAATTATCCCACGCATGAACTAGAGCTGGAAGCTGTAGTCTTTGCCTTGAAGATCTGGAGACACTACCTTTATGGGGAGAAGTGTGAAATATTCAAATATCATAAGAGCCTCAAGTACTTTTTCACCCAAAAGGAACTCATTATGAGGCAGAGGAAATGGTTACAACTGGTGAAAGATTATGATCGTACAATCATCTATCATCCAGGAAAGGCCAATGTAGTGGCTGACGCTCTAAGCAGGAAATCAATTGGATTAGCCCAGCTCATTGTCCAGAGACCATTGGCTTATGACATTGATAAGTTCGGAATGGATTGGTGCCCAGTGCTAGTACTGTGATATTGGAAGATCTCACCATTCGATAAAATCTGATAGACCTGATCTGAGAAGGACAGATGAGGGATGAGATACTTCAGAAGTGGGTTAAACAAGATAGAGAGAGAGGTAGCAATCTCTATTTCTCAGAAGGAAGAGTAATGAGATTTCCTGATGTGGGTGCCCCAGATAGACACCCTGTGATCAGATCTGATGGCAGAAGCCCATACAACCCCCTACTCTGTTCATCCAGGGAGTACTAAGATGCATAAGGATCTCCAGAAGTTGTATTGGTGGCCAGGAATGAAACGATATATTTACCGATTTGTCTTTGAATGTTTGACGTGCCAATTGGTAAAAGCTGAACACCAAAGACCAACAGTAATGATAAAGCCCCTGCCTATTCCAGAATGGAAATGGGAGAGTATTGCTATGGATTTTGTGGTTGGGCTACCCAGAACCGTTCAAGGATACAATTCTATTTGGGTTATAGTAGACAGACACACTAAGTCAGCTCACTTCTTACCAGTTAAGACAACCTATGATGTGAGCAGATACGATACAATTCTATTTGGGTTATAGTAGACAGACACACTAAGTCAGCTCACTTCTTACCAGTTAAGACAACCTATGATGTGAGCAGATACGCAGAGCTGTATGTGAAGGAGATAGTGAGGCTGCATGGTGTTCTAGTTTTGATTGTATCTGATAGATATCCAAGGTTTACGTCAGCTTTCTGGAAGAGTTTACATAGATATTTGGGTACTAAGTTGACCTTTAGCACAGCCTTTCACCCCCAGACCAATGGTCAATCAGAAAAGGTGATTCAGATTTTAGAAGATCTACTTAGGGCTTGTATTGTAGATTTTTCAGAGAGTTGGGATTTAAAGCTACCATTGGTAGAATTTACATATAACAACAGTTTTCAAGTTTCAATAGAGATGGCCCCATATGATGCTCTCTATGGTCGCAAATGTAGAACACCTCTTCACTGGGATGAGGTAGGGGAGCGAGCTGGTTTAGGACCATATGTGGTCAAGCAAACCACTAAGGCGGTTAGGTAGATTATAGAACGGATGAGAGAAGCTCAGAGCAGACAGAAGAGTTATCCGATAATAGACGACGAGAGCTGAGCTTTGAAGTTGGTGACCACATATTTTTTAAAATAGCTCTTATGAAAGGAGTAATGCGATTTGGGAAGAAAGGAAAGCTGAGTCCAAAGTAGGAACGTTAGCTTATCGCTTAGCATTACCCCCGCATCTGTCTTCAGTGCATAGCTTATTTCATGTTTCAGCTTTGAGGAAATATATTCTCAACCCATCGCATGTACTAAGCTATGAGCCAATTTATTTATCACCAGATCTGAGTTACGAAGAATGACCCGAGAGGATTCTTCTTCGAGAGATTAGAAAGTTGAGGAACCGTAGTATTCCTATGGTTAAGGTGCAATGGTCTAACCAAACAGAACGAGAAGCTGCGTGGGAGACCGAAGCTGATATGTAAAGACTTTACCCAGAGCAGTTTGGTAAGTACATTTTGAGGACGAAATTTTAATAAAGAGGGTAGAGTTGTAACGCCCCAAAATCCATATGACCAAAATATTAACCTTTTTATTTTATAAGGGGTCATTTTGATGTTTCAAAAATTCAGATTTCAACTTAAGTTGATTTTATTCATTTCAAATTTGAGGCACGGAGCAGGAGGTTCCAGACAAATTTCGCCCCAAGCACAAACTCGAGCAGATTTCGCATTTTGAAAATAAAAATGCTAATGGATGAGCAATTTGGTTCTTTTAAAATCTTTTGGAAAATTTCCAAAATTCAAACAGTGGTAGGGAGGTTTTAATAAATCTTTCAAAAATGACAAATAGTTGGTAGTATATCCCATGCCTACTCGAGTGTTTTCAACTACTGCCAATTATGCTCCCTTATGTGATTGTCTATGGGAAGTTGAGCTCATTTCATTTGCCAAGAAATCTTTCATTCTCTCAAAATTATTCAAGGAGCTCGTCGTTGGTGCTTGTGGAGATCGTCTGCAGGAACCAGCTGTTCTTCGTGTTTCAAGTTTAAGACAAGTAAAAGCTGATTCTTTGCTACACCATTAAAGCATATATCGTTTTTCCTCAGTTCTGTGTTTGCTTGCCTGTTTATGTCCAAGATATAGCTATGTTTATGTTCATTCTTGGTTATGAGAAATGAAAGATCGGGTTCACAGAATTGTTTTATGTTTTAAAGCTCTCCAGCATGTTTTCACGCAGATATTGATGTTGTTTTTTAAACATTGAGCAGTACAGATTATAGTTTATTTTAAGATTATGAAGTTCTTCTCTCTGGTGAATGGAAGTGTCTGGACTTGACTCCAAGTAATCGGCGATGCTCGTTGAATCAGGATATTTTCTGGTTTGATAGGCGGAATTGGTATATTTGGATGTCGTTCGTGATGCTACTAGTTCTATAGTCAAATCAGAATTTTTCCAGGTCAAATCTGTTTCTCTCTTAAACACTATTTCTACAGTCGTATCTGTTTTCTCGCTAGCGATACCAACCCTGAGGTCAAATCTGTTTCACGCTAGAGCTAATAATTCTGATAGCCAAATATGCTTCGATGCTAGCGACAACATAGTCAAGTATGCTTCGTGCTAACGATGTTGTTCCTTGACCACTTTCTGTTTTAACGTTAGCGAAACCTCTCTTATAGTCAAATCTGTTTCCATTACTAGATCTGATTTGTACCCCAAGTACTGTTTCTGTTAGCCAAATCTGTTTTCACCCCAGTAATAAGTTCCCAGTAGTCAAATCTGTCGCTCAGTGAAGTTTTAAAGAGAAATGAGATTTTAAAGAAGTGAATCCCGATAAATGTTGATCTGATTTTGATCAAATGCTTGTTTAAAGGAAGAAATGTGTAGTTTTGAAGGATTTATGGCATAGATAACAGACGGTCAACACGGGAAGGGTGAGCAGCTATCAAGTGTGTCAGTTGCCCCTTCATATTGGGATTCATGCCATATAGAAACTGAATTCAGAAGTAGCTTGATCAAGCGCCTACGGACCTAAGGAGAGCTTCTAAGCCATAAGTAAACGAAAAAAATATAGATGAGATCTGGGTCTTTTTCCCAAATCTGATTTTACGAAAGAAGTTTATTGTAAAGCCCCAGATTTAACGACTGTCCCCACTGTACCAACACTGGTCTTTCCAGCGTGTTTTGTCCTCACTCGCACGCAACCTGAGAAACATCCTAGGGGGTCACCCATCCAAAAATTGTCCCAAGTCAAGCACACTTAACTTTGGAATTCTTAAGTGATGAGCTCCCAAAAAGAAGATGCACCTTGGTGGTATGAGTAGTACCAATTAAATCTGATAAGCCTTCCTCAACTAACCTACATTACATCTATAACTTTCCAGTCTCATAATCCCTCTCATTCCGGTGTGGGATACTGTTTGAATAGTGAACAGCTGTAACGATGAAATAGAATTGGTCACTCAGCTGTTAACGAACTGGTTCTGGTCAAACAGATGTCAACGCATCTAAGTTGGTCAACTCAGATGTCAACACTACTTATACAAAGGCTTTCAGGTATTGAACAACCAACAACTGAATACAAATTTAAGCAACAGCTGGTTACGAACAAATGCAACAGCTGATTACGAAACAATGCAACAGCTGAAAATGAACAGTGCAACTACTGGATACACCGATATAATACAACAGCTGGTGCACAATCTAACAGCTGATGACTCAACAATACGACAGCTGTTTACGAAACTGATGCAACAACTGATGAACAATAAAACCAACAGCTGATGTGAGAAATTCTTGAAACCAAAAGATGACTTTAAACTTGGTGTGGCAACATCAAAACGACAGCTCCGCTATCAGCTGTTATCTATCTAACCAGACTTTATACTGATTCGATTAACAACATCCGATTACATAGCGTCCAATTCTGATATTACAAACCACTGAAAGGAAGAACATTCATAAACATACGTGAATCAAACTCAAATCCTCAGTATCCATATTTTCTGGAAAACACTTGGAAGCATAAAAACATCATTTTGAACCCAATATTTCTTTCCTTGATCATGCTTAAATCATTTTAAACATGAACTTCAACATATATTAAACATACAGGCAAGCAGATCCATAAAATGAATAAAATCAATATAAGCTTTAAACGGTGTAGTAAGGATCAGCTTTTACTTTCCTTAACAAAGCTTTGCAACCGTGGTTAATTCTGGCAGAATCTTCTCCTGAGAAATACACGAACTCGTCTGGAAAATATTTTGAAGAACACAAAAGATTTTCTTTGCAAATGATAATGATCTTGATTTCAAAACAGATATTTATATGGAAGGGATTAGTGGCAAGGTGCTATGTTTACAAAGCATGACACACTTCAACCAAGTTGTACAAATTTTTGTAAAATTCCCTTCATATAATTTAAAATTGTAAAATACCAAACCTTTTTCAAAAGAAATCATTTGTCCTCCTTAAAGATATTTTCAATCGATTTAAACCTGCTCATGTATCGCTCTTGGAGTCATCTGCTGGAACCAGCCGCGACGCATCTTATTTTCTGAAATCAATGAAATAAGCAAATACATAACATTTAAAATTGCCATTTTGGCCCATGAGATTAAGAAAATGTATAAATGTGATCTTATGGATTTTTGGGGCATTACAACTCTACCCTCCTTATTGAAATTTCGTCCTCGAAAATTTACGTACCAAACAAATGTCGGTAAAAGGAAAGCATATCAGCTTCTGTCTCCCAAGTTGCTTCTCGCTCCGACTGATTAGACCATTGTATCTTAACCATAGGAATACTACGGTTTCTTAGTTTTCTAATTTCTCGGAGGAGAATTCTTTCTGGTCTTTCTTCATAACTTAAATCTGGTGCTAATTGAATTGGCTCATTACTTAGAACATGCGAAGGGTTGGGAATATATTTCCTCAAAGCTGATATATGGAAAACTTTATGCACTGCTGACAATTGTGGAGGCAGTGCTAATCAATAGGCGAGTGTTCCTATCTTCTCTAAGATCTCATATGGTCCAATATACCTTGGACTCAGCTTTCCTTTCTTACCAAAATGCATTACTCCTTTCATTGGAGCAATTCTCAAAAATACGTGATCACCCAATTCAAAATTCAGTGCCCTTCTTCGATTATCTGCATAAATTTTCTGTCGGCTTTAAGCAGCTTTCATTCTTTCTCTTATCTTTCTAACAGCTGCTGCTGTTTGCTCCACTACGTCTGGTCCTAAACCAGCTCTTTCACCAACTTCATCCCAATGGAGTGGTGTTCTACACTTTCGACCGTAGAGAGCTTCATATGGAGCCATCTGAATCAAAGCCTGGAAACTGTTATTATAGGCAAACTCTACCAGTGGCAACTTCAGATCCCAGCTTTCTGAAAAATCCACAATACTTTGAGCAGCTTTCATTCTTTCTCTTATCTTTCTAACAGCTGCTGCTGTTTGCTCCACTACGTCTGGTCCTAAACCAGCTCTTTCACCAACTTCATCCCAATGGAGTGGTGTTCTACACTTTCGACCGTAGAGAGCTTCATATGGAGCCATCTGAATCAAAGCCTGGAAACTGTTATTATAGGCAAACTCTACCAGTGGCAACTTCAGATCCCAGCTTTCTGAAAAATCCACAATACATGCTTTGACCAAGTCTTCTAAAATCTGAATCACCCGTTCCGATTGTCCATTGGTCTGGGGGTGAAACGCAGTGCTAAAGATCAACTTTGTACCCATATCTCCATGCAAACTTTTCCAAAAAGCTGATGTGAACTTTGGATCCCTGTCTGATACAATTGAAATTGGAACACCATGAAGCCTCACTATTTCATTTACATATACATCTGCGTATCTGATCACCTCGTATTTTGTCTTGACTGGTAAGAAATGAGCGGACTTAGTGAGTCTATCAATTATAACCCAGATGGAGTTATGTCCTTGCACAGTTCATGGTAAACCAGTCACAAAATCTACCGCTATACACTCCCATTTCCATTCTGGAATAGGCAGTGGCTTCAATAATCCATCCGGTCGCTGATGTTCAGCCTTCACCAGCTGACACGTCAAACATTCAGCTACAAATCTAGCAACATCCCTCTTCATTCCTGGCCACCAGTACAACTCCTGGAGGTCCTTATACATTTTAGTACTTCCGGGATGTACTGAGTAAGGAACTGTATGAGCTTATTTCAAAAGATCAGCTCTCAAATCATCTACTTGGGGTACCCAGATTCTCCCCATGTATCTAACTACGTCGTCTTCTGAAAAGTAGAGGTTTCTGGCTCTTTCTTTATCTTGTTTAACCTATTTCTGCAACTTCTCATCTTTCAACTGACTCTCTCGAATTTGGTCTATCAGATGTGATCTTACTGAGAGGTTTGAAAAAATCATATTACTGCTGCTGGACACTATTTCAAGTCCAAACTTTTCAATATCAGCTGCCAATGGTTTCTAAACAATCAGCTGAGCTAATCCAACAGATTTCCTGCTTAAAGCATCAGCTACCACATTTGATTTTCCTGGGTGATAGCTGATCGTACAGTCGTAATCTTTAACCAGCTCCAACCATCGTCTCTGTCTCATATTCAATTATTTCTGGGTAAAGAAGTATTTCAAACTCTTGTGATCTATAAATATCTCACACTTCTCCACATAGAGATAATATCTCCATATCTTAAGGGCAAAGACAACAGCTGCCAGTTCTAAATCATGCGTTCGGTAATTCTTCTCGTGATTCTTCAGCTGTCTGGATGCGTATGAAATTACTTTACGCTCCTGCATCAAAACAGCTCCTAAACCCATTTTGGATTCGTCTGTATAAATTACAAGTTTTCCTTCATCAGATGGCATGGTTAACACTGGTGCTTCTATCAGCGCTTGCTTAAGCTTGTCAAAGCTGTTTCGACATTCAGCTGTCCAATTATACTTCACTTGCTTCCTTGTTAACGTAGTTAAGGGAACAGCTATCTTAGAGAATCCTTGGATGAATCGCCTATAATATCCGGCTAAACCCAAGAAACTTCTTATCTCTGCAACAGTGTTTGATATTGGCCAGTTGCGAACGACTTCTACTTTAGATGGGTCGACCTCAGTCCCATCCTTAGAAATAATATGGCCTAAGAACGATACTTTCTCCAACCATAATTCGCATTTGCTAAATTTAGCAAACAACTGTTTATCTTTCAAAATCTGGAGAACTGTTCTCAAATGTTGGACATGCTCGCATCTGGTCTTAGAATATACTAAGATATCATCAATAAATACCACTACGAACTGGTCCAGAAATGGTTGAAAGACACTATTCATTAAATCCATGAAAGCTGATGGAGCATTTGTAAGTCCAAATGGCATAACTAAGAATTCATAGTGGCCATACCTAGTTCTAAAGGCTGTTTTATAAACATCTGTTGCTTTAATTTTCAGTTGGTGGTATCCAAACCTCAAGTCGATCTTAGAAAAGACTATAGACCCTTTCAGCTGGTCAAAAAGATCTTCTATCCTAGGTAATGGATACTTATTCTTAATCGTTAACTTGTTCAGCTCTCGGTAATCTATGCATAGCCTCATACTTTCGTCCTTTTTCTTAACAAATAAAACAGGGGCTCCCCAGGGGGAAGTACTTGGTCTGATAAACATTTTCTCCAACAGATCTTGTAGCTGTTCCTTCAGTTCTTTCATTTCGGATGGAGCTAAATGGTAAGGTGGTCTAGAAACTGGAGCAGCTCGTGGAATTAGATCAATGGAAAATTCCAACTCTCTGTCTGATGGTAGTCCCTGGATATCTTCTGGAAAAACCTCAGGGAACTCACTTACCACTTCTACATCTGACAACTGGGGTCTACTGGTTACGGTTAAAGATGATAAACTAACCAAAAATCCTACTCCTCCTTTCCTCAAACAACGTTGAGCCTTGAGAGTTGATATTATTCGAGGAATCTTACAAATTTTTTTAGCTTCAAACTTAAAGGAATCTCCTCTGGATGGATTAACCACTACTGTTCGTAGCTTAAAATCAATTACTACCCCATACTTGGTTAACCAATCCATTCCCAAAATCATATAAAATTCAGGCATTGGCAATATGATTAAATCAGCAGTAATTTGATTCCCTTGAAGTTTAAGCTCTAAACTCTTAAATACATCATGAGATATCAATTCTTCTCCTGACGGTACTGATACACAGAAACCTACAGCTACTTGGTCAGGCTTGATGGACAATTTCTTAGCAAATTCAGCAGCTATAAATGAACGAGTGGCTCCTGAATCTATTAAATCAATGGAAGGCTTGATCGGGTGGATGATTTTTATTCCACCAGAGATTTGTTCCCCTGTGTCGCTGGATGGTTTGCGACGGCTGGATCAGCAGACGCCAATTGATGTTGAGCATTGTTGGCTTGTGCGTCTGCTTCCAGCTGGTGAGATGTGCTTGCGACTGGTTGTCCAGACGTTGGTCTTAAAACCGAATGATATGATGTGCTCGCGCCTGGTTGTCCGTTTGGTGATGAAGATATGCTTGCGGCTGGTACTTCAGGCGTTAGTCTTGAAACCAATGGAGAATCTCTTGCGACTGCTTCTGCAACGTCTGGTTTCTCAACGTCTGTTTGAGCAACATATGGTTGATTGTCGTCTGGTTGAAAATTTGTTGCTTCATTCCCAGCAGCTGGTGCACTTGGGGCAATTTGATCCTGCGGCTGATCCACATTAGTTAAATCAATAACTACTGGATTACCTGTCAGATCCTGTTGATCATTGTTATGCGTTGTGACCACTGCTGGATGTTCTTCCTCAGCTGAATATCTTTGTGGCACGTCATCGTCTGATTCTTCAAGGCTTGTTGACTCCAGACGTGAACACAAGTCATGTAATCTTGCAGCTGAATTTGACCTGAAACTGGTTTCATCAAACACCACGTGTGCTGATTCCTCAACTGTTATGCTTCGGTTGTTGAAGACACGATACGCTTTGCTCACAGCTGAATATCCTAATAAGATACCTGCATCAGATTTAGGTTCAAAGGTTGTTAGATGCTTCTTGCCATTATTATGAATGAAACACTTGCATCCAAACACCCTGAAGTAAGAAATATCAGGTTTCTTGCCATGCCAGATCTCATATGGGGTTTTATCGTGCATCGTATTAATCATCGATCTGTTTTGAGTATAACACGCTGTGTTAACAGCTTCTGCCAAGAATTTTTGTGAAATCCCGGAATATGCAATCATAGATCTAGCAGCTTCTTTTAAAGTGCGGTTTCTCCTTTTAGCTAACCCATTTTGCTGAGGAGTTCTAGCTGCTGAGAGCTCATGCTTTATCCCTATGTCTTCCAAATAAGAAGTTAATTTTAAATTTAGAAACTCAGTACCACGATCACTTCTTATTCGGTTGACTGAACAAGATCTGTCATTTTGTAAACGTTTTAAAAGACGTATCAGCTGGTCGGTGGTTTCAGATTTTGCTTTTAAAAACAACACCCAAGTATATTTTGTAAAATCATCAACAACTGCAAGGGTGTAAGTCGTTCCCCCTAAGCTCGTTACTGAAATAGGACAAAAAATATCCATATGCAAGAGCTCAAGGCAACGGGTAGAACGTTTTCCGCCTTTATTTTTGAAAGTAGATTTTATTTGCTTACCTAGCTGACCTGCTGCACAGATCTTATCCTTATAAAAACCAATTTTTGGCAGACCAGAAACCATATCATGTGACTCAAATTAGCAAGTGTTTTGAATGCAATATGATTCATTATTTGATTCCACAGCCAGCTCTTGGAAGAACCAGCTGCAAGGCACAAATGCTCA
>KQ994604.1:7911-23925 GCA_001598015.1 Dorcoceras hygrometricum
AAATTAATCGGATGTGAGGAGTTCGGATTTGTGCTTGGAAAAATCTGAGTGTACAGATTTCATTTGGAAGGTTTCGTAAATAATTTTGGGTCAGATTTCATGTTTGGAACAATTCTGGAAAGTTCATATATTTTCGTGTTCAGCGTTCAGATTCGTGGAGAGATCTGTTGGTGCTGGGCGTTTGGATGTTTACCACGTGTTTTGTTAGCGTGAGAGGTATTACGAGTCGTTTGGTGGCAATTCAGATTTCTCGCTAGCGTTCAGAGGAGAGATATGATGGTGCTTATGTATAGAGGTTTGCCCGTGTGTTTCTTTATCGAGTGTAAAACGTTGACGTTTAGATAAGTTGGAATGGTGTCGTATGGGCGTAGCTCTAGTACGAGAGATCTGCTCATGCGCGATAGAGATCTGTTGAGTGTAGCGCGAGAGTGATGCGATGCCGTATCACAGGGATCTGTTAGTGATAGTGCGCTAGAGTGAGAGAATACCACGTGTTGGTCAGCCCCGCGGAGTTGACTATTGGTGATGTAGCGCATTAGTTGAAATCTGTTTCAGTTGTGTTGGACTCCTTTCAGATGTCTCTGTTGCGACGTCATCTTTTTTGGGAGCCTCTATATGCTGTCGTTTCCAGGTTCGGATGTCTCGCTTGCAGATGAATCTGGTTGGTGCGTTAGCCTTCAGTAGTATAGAGATCTGTTGTAGCGTTTTGGGCAGATGTGATGACGTGTCCCGATGCCTCAGCGACGCCGTTTAGCTAATAAGCGCTGGTTTCAGATTCCTCTAGCAGGTGAGAATTTTGAGCAGATGTCAACGTTTTGCGTTGACCGACTTTGCTTTGCGTTGTTAGTAGCTGGTGCGAGCGCAGAGACCTGTTTCGCTGCTGTGTGTTCGTTTTGCTATTTAGGATGTTTCGTTAATTGAGGGATCTGATTGCTAGCGTAAATTTAGAGGTCAACGATTGGTCAACGCGGCTGTGTTAACTGATGAGAGACATTTGTTGGCAGTAGCGCGCAGATGCGAGAAATTGCGAAGAGAGAAATCTGTTTCAGTGGCCAGCGACGTCGTTTCGATTTAGTTAGCGGAGTATTCGATACGTGAGAGTGCTTGTTTCAGATTTGTGTGTGAGCGCTAGTTCCAAGTTCGAGAAATCTGTTTGGTGATAAAATCTGATACAGGAATCTGTTTTCGTCGCTCATGTACTGTTATAGTACCGATTGACTGGAGGATTTTAAATATCAGTGTTTGTGAACACTTAGAGTATTTTCCTCGAACCCGATTTCCATTGTTTTCCTCGACAACCCTCGTCAGCTACTGTTCATGCGAAACCTTTCTCGTTAGATTTCCGTTGATTTACACTGCTATTTGGCATAAGGTTTACGGCGCTGGTTTCGACTCCCTTAGAGCTTTCGATTAGTACCATTTGGAGTTTTTGATCGACGTGTTGGAGAAGAGCGAAGTAGTGGTAGGTTCGTGTAGCTTCACAAATTCCTGTCGATGGTTCTCCAGCTCTGTTTGAGCTTCTGGATTCGAACTTCTGGACAGCTTTGTGGAGTTTTACCGTGAGTCGTAAGAAACCATAGCCGAACAGATCGTTGGTACCGTGCCTTGGTAGAATCTGTTTGAGGTATTTTGTTTTGTAGATGTACGAATTGAGCTTATAATTCAGCTTTGAGTTAGGCATGAGAATGTATTATGTGTGTTGTATAGCTTTGCCAAGTGTTTGTGTAGAGGCACGCTGTGTATATTATGCATGCCTATTGGCTGAATTATCTGGTGTTTGACCTGCTGATTTGGTTATCTGTTGAGTTGCTATGCATGAGATTATTTGAATGCCTTTGTTGTGTGTTTACTGGCATTGCACGTACATGCATCACGCTGAGCATGATACTGCATTTGCATAGCATATTGAGCCATTGAATCCTTAGATAACCATGATATGTTGCTCTGTTGGAGCTCTTCTCTTGTGGTGCGGTGTGGTGTTGCATAACCACGATTGAGTGCATCTGGAGGGTACGGTGAGCCATTCTCATAGCCCTCAGCTGCAGTGACCTGGATAGAGGTTGGCGGGTGGTTGGTCCACTTGCAATTCACATGGCCAACCAGATCAAGCGGGGCAACGTCAGCAGCTTGACGTACGAGAAATTCCCAGGAGGTCACCCATCCCAGTACTGTTCTCATCCTTGCACGCTTAACTCAACACAATTCTTTACCGTAGGTAGTAAATTGTAGAAGCTGGATTTAAGCTGATGTGCTAGGGTTCCTTAACAGATTCTAGCTTTCGAGCAGCTTGTGGAAGTGTTGCGGTGAACCCGTGAGAATCGTAGTTGAGCAGGCTGTTGGTACCCTGCCTTGGTGGAATCTGTTTGAGGTAGTTGCCGTGTAAAGGTACGAATTGAGCTTATAATTCAGCTTTGAGTTAGGCATGAGAATGTATTATTCGTGTTGTATAGCTATTCCAAGTGTTTGTGTAGAGGCAAGCTGTGTATATTATGCATGTCTATTGGCTGAATTATCTGGTGTATGACCTTCTGATTTGGTTATCTGTTGAGTTGCTATGCATGCGATTATTTGAATGCCTTTGTTGTGTGTTTACTGGCATTGCACGTACATGCATCACGCTGAGCATGATACTGCATTTGCATAGCATATTGAGCCATTGAATCCTTTGATAACCATGATATGTTGCTCTGTGGAGCTCTTCTCTCGTGGTGCGATGCGGTGTTGCATAACCACGATTGACTGCATCTGGAGGGTGCGGTGAGATGTTCTCATAGCCCTCAGTTGCAGTGACCTGGATAGAGGCTGGCGGGTGTTTGTGTTACACTAGAAATTCCGTGACCCGTCGGGTGGCACCCGGACGTGTGTTGACGATGAGCCACTCTATTTTCCACTGGGTGCGATCCGGTCGCTTCCGAGGCTCGGTGATGTGTCACAGTTGTTGTTTCCTATTCATTTGGCCTTTCGGTTGTTACCGTTGATCTTGGTACCGCTCATGCATTTGCACGACATGATACATTGCATGCTGTATCTGATTGCTGTATTATGTTGCTCTTCGTACTGGGGTTTGACCCCATGTCCCTCTGGGGCTGGTTTTTTTGTTTGCCTGCTTGTTGTTCAGGTCTCCCAGACAATTCCGCTGGTCTTGGAGTTGACCCAGCTGGAGGTGCCCCAGGAGGTGTGTAGAGTGTCCCAGTTAGCGTATAGCATATATGTATCAGTTCTATTGGCCGGGGTGTGTCCTGTGCTTTGTGTATTCAGTTGTTGTATTAGTTGACTGATACTTGTTTAATACTGTACTATTGTATTATGGCTTTTAGCATTGTGTATTTTTTCCAACTGGGATATTTTGAGGTATCGTGGTATTTTAAAATTATGTTTTCTTCGTCAGGCCAAAAGCGAAAAATTTTAGCCACTTTTTAAAGTTCTTCCGCTATGTTTTACGTGATTTTACTCTGCGTTGTGCACAAGACCTGACAGCAGTAAAGAGAGAGTGCACAAGAGCATAATGGAAACAAAACTGTGAGAATGCACAAAGAAGAGAAGGGAAGAAAACTAATTATTAGCTTTGTAGAAGCACTTCCCAGTGTGTAAGAAAACAAGAGAGAGTGAGCTTACACTGTATATTTCTCACACACAGATTCACTCACATAAGAGAGCAGTGAGGTTTAAATAATAGTTGAGTGAATCATAAACACAAATCATTGTGTTGTCTTTCGCACTGAGACGTGAAAGAAGTGTGTATAGCCTTTCTCACTGAGGCGTTAAAGAAGTGTTCTTAGTCACACAGCTTGCGGGCTTAGTGTGCGATGGTTGATGCTAGGAGTTCTTGCGGCTGCGGATCGTCGGAGTGGGTTGTAGCGTAGGGACGCTGCAATCAAAGTCTTCTAGTGATATCCTTCCCGATTTTGGAAGAAGAGGAGATGTAGGAGAGTTTTCTCCGAACTTCTAGAAACAAATCAGCGTATTTCATTTACTGTTTACTGCATTCATACATACGCACTGCATATTTTTCAAACGCATAAAACTGTTTAAATGAGCTTTCGAAATATTAGAGTGCAGTTTGAGTTATTTCCGCTTGATTTTAACTCATTACTCAATCTGTATCTCGGTGCACAAGTATTCAAGAACACTGAGCTATTGCAGCTCAAATTAAGTTAACCAGATCGTTCGGCTGTGTGTCGAGCTGGTTTGGTATATTTGGTGCACAAAATGAGGACATGTGGTTCATCTTCACAGATGAACTCATGAAAATAATGAAAGCTAATACAACAGTTGCAATATCAGATGTGGCTCCTCATATGCTTGAGAAACCAATATGTGCGTGTACCAACAGGGAGGTGGCCCTGAAGGTGATGAGATCTCCTCATATTTGTAACGCCTAGAAATTTTTTTACCCAAATCGCATGCCTCATTATTTTATTTATATGTTTTAGGTTATATGAATTATTTAATAATTTGTCCGCGAGTTTTCGTTTTAGAATTTATATTTAGAAGATGCGAAGCTGGAAAGGAGACGACGGGAACACCGAGGAATATAAGATTTCTATGAAATCTTATTACGAGTTCGCTTTTAAGCATTTATATAGTTCATCTAATGTTTTAAGTGTTTAGCTCTTTTATTAGCAAAATAACAACTTTTAAATATCCATATTTTTATCATTTAAAACAAGCCATTTTTCTTCCAACTTTTGTAGCACTTTTAACATTTGGAGTAGCAACTTTGAGCATCCTATACACACACAACTTTGAGCATATTTTATACACAACAACACATGTCCAATTATACACACCATTATTGATCTTTGATACACAATTATTTAGTCCAAGTATACACACCATTATTGACCTATTATACACAATTATTCAAAAAACATATACACAACATTATTGACCTATTCTACACAATTATTCAACAACATATACACACCATTAGTCAACAAAAATATACAATAAAAAGAGGCAATCCTAGCCATTTTCTTCCCCATATGCGTGACCCTCTTTAACTTGGTAGACATGAAATCTTCTATCCTCTATCTTGTGTTTCTCCTCACTTTTGAAGCTCAATCTCCTTCCTTAGATTGGTGTGGTGTTCCTTGTCTTCCTCTCCAGCCTTTATCAGCATCTTGGTCGTAAGTTTGAACAAGAAAGGCAAGTACAAGGCTTTCCTTGATGCACTTTTCAAGTTTATGTACAAGTATGTGTGGAATTGTGGTGGTGACTTGTTAAATCTATTTTTGATGCCTATCCTACTGTTTAAAGACATTATTTCATGAAATTTGTAGCCTAGGCCGAACTGGTCGTGAGTTGTACGTCTTAGGCCTAAAATAGAAGATTTTTTGGGTTGTAGAAGGGTGTTTTGGCTCTCCTAGCTTTCTTTGATCTTCAAGTTCGAAGTGCTCAGTACTTTCATGGTTGGTCACATCCTAGGGTCAGAGCATGAAGATCTTTGGAGTCTGAGAGAGGTGGTGAGAGTCCAGGTCGAAATGTTTTGGGTGATAGTTGCATGTGTTGTTTAAAAACGAGTTTGAGGAGAGAAGCCTAACATGGCTTAGGTTGTGGTCCAGAAAGGTTGGGATGAAGTCTAGGGGTTGTCACTGGGTTGTACTAGGATCTGATCATGTACTGAAGTCGAGAGGAGTGAGAGGTTTTGAGGTAGAATCCCAGCCTAACCCATATTCGATTCTGCATAAGTGCAGTGACCTTGTTGGCATCGGTTTAGTCACGTCATGAGTCGATTGTGAGTCTAGTTTGTTCCACTGGCTAGATATATGTGTTTTGGTTACTTTAGTTGAAATAGAGAGTGATTTGGTGAAGATATTTATTTTTACCAATTTTTCCGTTTTGTCGCTCAAAGTGAGCCTCTTCTGGTCATTTTCGTGAAAATCGATATTTTCGAGTCTTAGGGGCTGCCAAGATTCATGAATGACTTTATTTGATATTTTAAGTATATTTTAAGATGTTTTCTATCATTTTTTTGAATTTAATTGATTTATGAGATTTTTGGCAAGTTTCATGACACATAAATGCCAGAAAATGATTTTTAGCATGTGTGATTTTTAAGCTGTCATTTGCTGGACTTTTATGAGAAATTTTATGTGCGGAAAGTTTATGAAGTTAAGAAGAAATTATTTTTGACAAATTGAGATTTATTATGAGACAAGAATGAGAAGGAAATAAAATGTTTTGAATGATGGGACTTGATTGTGGTTAAATTTTATTATGGGTATTGTGAGTTGGAAGACGTTTCAAGGAGACATGCCAAATTACGGGTATTGTGAGTCGGGAGATGTTCCCGAGGAGACATGCCAAACTACGGGTATTGTGAGCCGGGAGACATGCCAAAACTTGACGTGTATGGAAACCAGTCTAGGCTGGCGTGATGTACCAATTTTCAGTACCTCGGTACCAAAGAGCTTGATTAGGCTAAACAAAGAAAAACAAAGAACCACATTCAGGGAACATATTTCACAAAAAAAGACTTTTATTTACGAACTGCTATGAGTTTACAAGAAAAATCTTTGTATTTATGAGTTTATTTCCTATACATGAATTTTTAAAGAAAATGATTTGAGAAGATGTTTTTCTTATGCATTTAACGTCTTAGAAAATTATTTGAGTGCAAATATTTTATTTTGATAGTTTTTCGTATTGATCGCCTCCCGGTTCTCTGTTTATCGTTCTTCCGCTGCCTTGCCGGGGGGCGGATACGGATCCCCAACATGATGTACCAATTTTCAGTTCCTCGGTACCAAAGAGCTTGATCAGGCTAAACAAATAAAAACAAAGAACCACATTCAGGGAACAGATTTCACAAAAAAAGACTTTTATTTACGAACTGCTATGAGTTTACAAGAAAAATCTTTGTATTTATGAGTTTATTTCCTATGCATGAATTTTTAAAGAAAATGATTTGAGAAGATGTTTTTCTTATGCATTTAACGTCTTAGAAAATTATTTGAGTGCAAATATTTTATGCATGTGCATATATTATGTAGTATTCGTTATTAATCAGTTTTGTAATTTTTGAGTCTTTAGACTTATTATACTTGATTTGTGCAGATGAAGCTGAGACCGGGATCGAGGGGCAAGACTTCCAAGTGGACTGCAGTCTGGCGCACATACCCAGCGACCATTTCGTTTCCGCACAAGTTTTCTGTGTTATATTGTTGAGATACATTATCGTGAGTGAAAATTTGATATTTTTATGTTTAAAGTTGTCATTTCTTTGTGTTAATGTTTCAGTTTTTTTTATACACCAATCAAATGATATTTCTATATATCTCGAGAATATCATCTTCCCATTTTATGATATTACGTAAATAGTATATTATATACTTAGGGTTGTTTCACATATGCTTCAGCAGTCTTTTAGTAGAACTTACAAATCCTGGGAAAGAGTACACCAACAGGGAGGTGGACCTGAAGGTGATGAGAGCTCTACCCAAAGAGGGGATGTTAAAAACTATGTCTATAAGAGAATAAAAGGATCTAAACAAGCTCAAACTCCATGACTTTTTTGCTGATCTAAAGGCCTACGAGTTTGAGCTGGAGACTTAATTTCTAAGGAAAGTGGCAGCAAATGGGCTGAACTGAATAAGATGAAAGCACATTTGACAGCTCCTCATCAAGCGGAAGCGAGAACGAGGAAGTCCACTGTATAATGGCTGATGACGGTGACATGGTATTTGATTTTGAATGTAGAATGTACACGTGAGGATCTTATCTTAATTAGATGAGCCATGAGTACAAAACTCTTTCAAAAACATTCGAGGAATCCAAAGCTTCAAGTAAAAGCTCAATAGAAAGTTCCGAAAACCAAGTTGTTTATAGTTTGGGGAACTAGAGTGTTGGCGCCCAGAGGATATGAGACCCGAAATATTATTGGATAAATTGAGTTAATTAATCGGGTTTAACATAGAACAGATTTGGTGTGAACAGATCTTGGATGAGCCAGCTTTGAGCTGGTATGCTTGGTTAAGTAATCGGATCCGTTTAAGTATTGGAACAGCTCTTGATTGTTAGAGAACTTCTGCAGGAAAATGATCAGATTTGAGTGTTGGTCAGTGCTGGGTGATCGTATTCAGATTTGGTGGTGAAATCTGGAGGTCGCGTGCTATTTGGTTACGCGTGTTGGAAACTCTACGCGGGTAGTGATGCGACATCGTTTTGGGAGAAGCCAGATCTGAGTTGCGAGCGTGGTTAGTGATACGTGGACAGGTCCGGTTCGTTGTTCCGGTTCGTAGTGATGGGGTAGACCGGTGCGCTTCAGGATATTCAGCTTTGACTGGTCAAAGTTTGTGTGAGATCTGGTCTGTAAGATCTGGGTTGCGATGCGGAAACGTTTTGATGACGTCTGGAGGGGTGCGATGCGATGTCTTTTAGCAATTCAGATGTGGTTAACGGGATGACGTGTCCTAGTGAGCGAGCGGTCCTTGGTGCGACGTCATTTGGATAAGTTCCAAATCTGTTTAGTGTATGGTCCAGATCTGGAGTGTTACTCAGATCTGAGTTGCGAACAATTTTGAGCAGGTTTTGTCGGTGGCTACTGTTCATCATATTTGGGGAACTTAAGTTATTTATATAGAGAACTTTGACTGGTCTCGCGATATTGTTTTCCGACACTTAAAATATTTCCCGTGAGTTCATCTTGTCGCGATACCATAGCTACTGTTCACCGAAGCTTTTCTTCTTCGATTGCCGAAGGTAGACAGCTCCGACGGATGCAAGAGTGGTAGCGCTGGATTCCTCTTGTTAAGGCGCTTCGTTCTATACCTTTTTCGCATGCTTGAGTTAAGCTGGAGGAAGATCGCGATGGAAGCGACTCTGTGTAGTCTGTTAGCATAAGCGTAGATTTGCTTATGCTGTTCAGGTAGCTCGTTGGGTAAGTGTTAGTTCCTACCTTGTGCTTCGTTTAGAGCTGTTTGTTGAGCTAGAAGGGTAGGACAGAGCTGGTGGAGCTCGTAGCTCCCAGTTTGTGGTTTTTGTGCTACTGTCCCTGATTCGTTGCTTGTATTTGGTTTACCAGGTTTCAGATCTGTGCGATCGGAACCCTGTTTGTAGTAATTGTAGCTCAGATCTAAGGTACGGATGTGAGCTTGTTTTACAGCATTGGAATTGGCATGGATATTATGTGTGCTACTGTGTATGCTTCTGTGCTGTTATTGCTTGCCTCTGTTGTGTTTTTTATTGTAAGATGTTTCATTGCATACACGCATTATTCATGTTGAGCTCAGATCTTGTTAGAGTTTCCTTGTTGTCTTGATCTGTGCGTACCAGGATGCCTGTTTGGAGGCCGAGCTGGTAACTCCCGTCACCCTCATCTCCCTGTTGGGATCTGTTAGCCACTATGAGCGGAGTGGGTAGCTCCCACATCTCATGAGCTGGGCAACAACAGGTTGAGTGATTGTTTTTCATTTGGTACCGTGTGTTGAGACGAGTGGGTAGCTCCCATATGCTCACACACCTCGTGGCCACTATATTCCAGTGATTGGATATCAGATGTTGAGCAGTTCTTGAGATCCTTTGGCTCCCTGCCTACGGTTGTAGCCTTGTTCTCATGCATAACATGCGTATTTTATCTATTGCTATTTAACTGCTGTTTTTCAGTTGATCTCCGTACTGAGGTTTGACCCCGAGATCCCTCTGGGTCTGGTTGTCTTGTTTGCCTGTGTGTGTTTTCAGGTTACCATGGTTTCACCGCTGGTCGTGGAGTTGATCCAGCTGGTAA
This sequence comes from Dorcoceras hygrometricum, assembly GCA_001598015.1. NCBI lineage: Eukaryota > Viridiplantae > Streptophyta > Magnoliopsida > Lamiales > Gesneriaceae > Dorcoceras > Dorcoceras hygrometricum. The sequence goes on from KQ994604.1 coordinate 17,639, forward strand.
TACCCCAGGAGGTGGATAGAGTGTCCCAGTTATATGTAGTATATGCATATGATATTTTTGTTATATTGTATTGTATCTATGTTTAGCGAGAGACTCATCTCTGTGTTGATTCAGAGTCACTCCATGTTGTATCGTTGTATGTTATTGTATTGGTTTTCAGCGTTGTAAAACCTCTATTTTGGATATCAACGTATTTTTAACTTATGTTTTCTAAGTCAGGCCAAAAGCGAAAAATTTTAGCCACTATTTTAATGCTTCCGCAATCGTTTATTATGTGGTTTTACTCTGATTGAGCACGAGGCCTGACACTTTTGGTATCAGAGCTTAAGTTGGGATAAGCTCGAATTCTTTTGATCACACTTGAGTCTAGGCACAGTGTTGCTTGTTGCATGTGCATGACTATGTGATTTATTTTCTGCATGATATACTTGTTGTTGTGTGACCTTATTGTTTAGTGCCTTCTTATATGCCGCCTAGACGTAGGGGTAGAGGTAGAGGACAGATTCCGGAAGAGTCCAGGGGTCAGAACGATGATATGCAACATAGTATTCCTCATCGTATACGTGCTAGTCAGGTTGAGGATGAGGTAGATGAGCTGGCTGCCCATGTGGACGACATGAAACTTGTGATGGCGAGGTTTCAGCGGATGAATCCTCAGAAGTATAACGGTGATGAGCCTAGTTCCGATGCGGAGTCCTGGTTGCAGCACATTACCGACTTTTTTGATCGTGTGAGGTACGATGACAAACGTAGGTTGAGTTTTGATACGTTTCAGTTGAGGAGGAATGCTGAGCGTTGGTGGAGAGGCGCGTCGAGGACTCTCGAGGAGACAGGTGTAGGGATTATGTGGGACAGCTTTTGTACTGCCTTCCGTCAGGAGTACGTTCCAAAATCCTTTGTCAACGCTAGCGTGAGTTTTGATAACTTGGTGCAGAGGACTCTGTCTGTAGGTGAGCATGTCCCGAGGTTTTCTTCTATTCTTGCGTATGTTCCGATGTTTCTGGCCGTGAGAGGGCAAAGAGGAACAAGTTTTTGGAGGGGATGAATGAGAAATTGTATTCTTTGGTGCTGGAAAGTTCCCCGGCAAGTTATGCGGAGGCGGTGGACAGGGCTATAGATATCGAGGAAGGACTGTAGAACCGTAGGTCTCATGTTAGGCCTCAAGTGGTGCAAGGTAATCGTCCCATGAGGCGGTGGACAGGGCTATAGATATCGAGGAAGGACTGCAGAACCGTAGGTCTCGTGTTAGGCCTCAAGTGGTGCAAGGTAACCGTCCCATGGTTCCGGGGGTGCAACCTTCCCAGTCTTCGCAGTCATCCCAACCACCACAGCAGCAGGCAGCCCAACAGTCTAGACACCACAGGTTTAGACCTCGTGGTCATCAGTTCAAGAATAAGTCGGGTTCTAGTTCTTCTGGTTCGGGCAGTTCTAGTAGCGGTAGTTCCAAGGTTGAGTTTTGTGGCCAGTGTGGAGGAAAGTATCCTACGGCGCAGTGTGTTGGTGTGCAGGGTGCGTGTAACAATTATGGGCAATATGGACATTTTGCAAGAGTGTGTCCATTGGCTGGATCTCAGCACGTCGCAGCCCCACCCCAGGGTCGTTCTGGTGGGTCGTCTCGAGGTCGTTTGATAGGATCAATGTGGTTCGAAAAACAGCTGCAAGAGTTCAGAAGGGGGGGGGGGGTTTGAATGAACTCTTGGTATTTTCAAATTTTCGAAACCTTTTAAAACAATTTTACAAGCATCCGCTTAACTTAAATCCGAGTTACCAGATTTAAGGATCTCAGTTTAAATCAAATTTCTTGGCTAACAAAAAGTGCGGAAAGAAGCCAATTAATTTGTGAACAGATTAAAGCAGTAAATAAATGCAATAATGTAAAAGTTTAAGGGTCGAGAGTATGTTTATGGAAGTTCGGATATCAATATCCTATGTCTCTCCTTCTTCCTTTTCAGGAAGGTTCCACTAGAAGGTTTGATGGTTACAGGCCTTTTGCAAACACCCAGTCACGCAAGCAGCACTTAACGTGAACTCCTAGCAAGACAACTTCACCAAGCAGACGCAGCTGCTGTTTACAACACTTGTATTTTCTTTTCAAACGGCCTTTGTGTGACACGTTTGTTACAGACTCAAACTAGAATAATAACAGTGAATACAGATCTATTGAGACTATAAATCTTCTGGTTTCTAAATAAATAAACGCGATTCAACAGGTGAATCAGAAGATGACTCGAAGGTAATGTCTGTGAAAATCAACACTTGTGTTCTTCAAGTTTGTGAGCTTTTGAGAGATAAATTCGACAGAGTGTAAGCTCGAGCATGATGAAGAGAATGAGTAACTTGGATCAAGAGTCGAGAGTAAAGGAGTGAGCGAGAGTAATCGAGAGCTTCTTCAATTCAAATTTCTGCTATTTGTACCCTTTGCTCTCAACGGTCATAAAAGCTATTTTCCTCTGTAAATCTTCAACAAATCACGATTACGGTATGTACTGCTCCACTAAGGCAAATTGCGCTTCGTCAGAGCCAAATTGTCGTCTTTCCATATGTGTGAAAACACCGTATAACGTCCTATGTGAATTGTGTACTATTTACCCAAAATAGTACCGACGTTGTCTCCTTAATTCCAGGAAATAGTACGATTCAATCTTCACCATTGATTCTTTCCATTTTGAATATGTAATCGCGTTTGAATCGATTTGTCGCTTGCGCCTGAATTCTCTTATTGTTAATACAGCTTTTTATTTCTTGAAGAAGATGAATAGTTCATCGCTGATAGAATACGTGACTGTTGCTACTGAGTAAATAACGCCAACTAAATCTTTGCAACAGTTAAACCAACGTCTGAATTGTAGTGCTAAGCCAAACGCTGTCGTATCAATTAATCCAAACGACGTAGTTTTGTTGTTCATTAAGAAACACGCTAAAACTTGAGTAGTTGCGTCTTATATCAAATCGACAATTGAATCCCAACGGCTGAATATGCTCGCTACTGAAGTAGAATTTGACTGCTGATCATAACAACCAACGACTGATTATACCAACTGCTGATTAGATATCCAACACCTGAATAGATACTCAACGTCTAAAATATCCCCCTTTTTGCAAATTGTGATATAACTCCTGGTTTCAACGACTGAATGTTCCAACAAGAATCACGACTGAATCAAAAGCACTGTAGCCAACTACTGAAAATACTTACTACTGAAATAAATACCCAACTGCTGAAATATGTTGACTACTGAAGTGAATATCCAACTAGTGATTAATACCAAGGTCTGATTGCGTAACCCTTGATCAACATCTGAATTGCTCTCACGACTGACATAAAAACCCGATACCAGAAACTGATAACTGTATATCTTCAACCTCTGAAATAGTAACCCATAAACTGAATGCTTCAACTCAACTGCTGAAATATTCCCGAATACCAAGATCTGATATCTATTAACTGAAATATTCAATCCCAATATCTGACTGGTCAATCCAACATCTGAAGTATACTTTGATCCAAACATGTAGTTGATCATCTTCAACGCCTGACGGTCCAAGTGTTACTTCTGAATTTAGCTCTTGTCTTATTTTGTTATCACCAAAATTAATAAATTTTATCTTAACAATTTCTCCCTTTTTGGTGATGACAAAACTTAGCAGCCTATATAAATAAATGATCAAACGATAAAATGCGCAAAGTCTGCTGAAATATCTATATTTCATTAAACTGAATTTTGTACATAAGATTTGTACAACTAAGAGTTAAAGAATTTAAAAATCCTTTTCTCCAGTCATCCAATATTTAGCGCTCCTCTTGGGTGGTGCATGTTGGGATTGGTCCGGATCCGCACCCCGGCAGGCAGCGGAAGAACAAAAATTTACCGGGATGCGATCAATACGAATAATCAAAACAGATCTACGTATCAACATACATAGGGGGTTTAGCAAGTCACCTGTCTGGCACTTGTGCCTGGCTCGTTGACTACTGAAGTGAATATCCAACTAGTGATTAATACCAAGGTCTGATTGCGTAACCCTTGATCAACATCTGAATTGCTCTCACGACTGACATAAAAACCCGATACCAGAAACTGATAACTGTATATCTTCAACCTCTGAAATAGTAACCCATCAACTGAATGCTTCAACTCAACTGCTTAAATATTCCCGAATACCAAGATCTGATATCTATGAACTGAAATATTCAATCCCAATATCTGACTGGTCAATCCAACATCTGAAGTATACTTTGCTCCAAACATGTAGTTGATCATATTCAACGCCTGACGGTCCAAGTGTTACTTATGAATTTAGCTCTTGTCTTATTTTGTTATCACCAAAATTAATAAATTTTATCTTAACAATTTCTCCCTTTTTGGTGATGACAAAACTTAGCAGCCTATATAAATAAATGATCAAACGATAAAATGCGCAAAGTCTGCTGAAATATCTATATTTCATTAAACTGAATTTTGTACATAAGATTTGTACAACTAAGAGTTAAAGAATTTAAAAATCCTTTTCTCCAGTCATCCAATATTTAGCGCTCCTCTTGGGTGGTGCACCTGGTGGATATGGTCCATATATTATGCTACGAACAGGTGACTCACCACTTGATCTCATTCTTTTTGAGGAACCACTACTGTCTCCTCTTCTCTGACTTTCACCTCTGCTACCACTTTCAACAGGACGGCTCTGTTCATCTGTGGGCGGCGGCTGCTACTATCTTCCCCCTTTTTGTCATCACTGCCCTTGGTGAGAAAGGCAATGAGTTCTGCAAGGTGAGTACCGAGGGAAGCCAATTTTCCTTGTGTATATACGCGGAAATCCAGAAGTTCGTTCCGAATATCAGCTAATTTGTCATCAAAATCCTTAGATAACGTAGCCTTGATATCCTTCACTTCTTTTCTAGTAGCCTCTAAATCTGTCGATAAAATGACATTTTGAGTTCGGACAGCTTTTTAGAGCTAGCGACAGTGCATTGTTGTCATTTTGAGCTTCTTGACGACTAAGTTGGAATAAACCCCGGAAGGTTTCACTTTGCTCAGCAAGACTGTAACTCCCCAAAAAAAAATTCCATAGGACCACATTATGCATTTTGTTCATTTTATAGATTAAAATGGCATGTTGAAATGTTATGCATTGTCTGATTCCAATGATTTCAGAAAAATAGATGTGACGCAGCTAGTTTCAGTGGATGACTCCAAGGGTGATGCACGAGCAGTTTTTAAATAGATTGAAAATATCTTTAAGGAGGACAAATGATTTCTTTTGAAAAAGGTTTGGTGTTTTACAAATTAAAACGAGAGGAAGAGAATTTTACTAAATTTTATAAGTGTGTCATGCTTAATTGCACAAGTAGCTTGCCACTAATTCCTTTCATATAAAAACCTATTTTGAAAGCAAGATCCTTATCATTTGCAAAGAAAATCTTTAGTGTTATTCAAAATATTTTCCAGAGACGTTCGTGCGTTGCTTAAAGGAGAAGATTTCTGCAGGAATCGGTTGCTGTTGCAAAGCTTCGTTTAAGGCAAGTAAAAGCTGATTCTTGACTCACCATTTAAAGCATATATTGATGTTTTCTGAGTCTTCTTGCCTATATGTTACAGTATGTTTAAAGTTCATGTTTAAAATGATTTATACATGAAAAGGAAAGAAAGATGGGTTCAAAATGATGTTTTTGTTGGGTAACCACGGCGGATCCGGATCACGCCTCCCGACGAGGCAGCGGAAGAACAAAAATTGCCGGGAGATGATCAATACAATTCAATAATCAACAGGCTATGACATTCATAGGGCGTTTAGATGACTACCTTTCTGGCAACTCGTGCCTGGCTCCGACCAGTTTCTCGAGGAAACCGGCACTTCACGGTAGATGGCGGTAGATAACGTCAATCAGGTCCACGACCGGATACGAGACTCCTTAGTCAGCCTGCACTAGAAGGCCTGACGAGATCGGCACGGACGGATTCTCCTCGTCAAGTTGGCCGGAACAAATTCCGGCGACTCGAAGCGGCGGCGGCGGGGGCACTAGGCGGCGGCGGCAGTGGCTTGTTTAGAGAGGAGGGGGGCGGCGCCTTTTGCTAGGTTTAGGGTTAGGTTGTGAAGTTGTATTTTTTGTATAATGAAGCTTAAGTCTAATTAAATAGACTTAGTCATAGTCTTGGACCGGCCCAACGGGCCCGGGTCCAACGGATGAACATTCCGTTCATCCCTATCACCATGACTTCATCGTAACTCCGATCGCCGATCAGATCGGACCGATCGACTCAGTTTCCAAAACTGAATACTATGATCTA
>KQ994607.1:4037-27306 GCA_001598015.1 Dorcoceras hygrometricum
ATGCTGCAATCAACTAAAGTCTGGTTGTCTAGTAGATTTTCGATGAAGGACATGGGTGAAGCATCTTATATTCTTGGAATACAGATCTATCGGGATAGATCTAAACGGATTCTCGGACTCACCCAAGCCACCTACATCGATACCATACTTAAGAGGTTCTCTATGGAAGAGTCCAAGAGAGGACACCTACCTATGTGCCACGGGGTCACTCTAACTAAGTCTATGTGTCCGAAGACTGATGAGAAGATAGAGAGTATGACACGTGTGCCATATGCCTCGGCAATAGGTAGTATTATGTATGGCATGATCTCGACTAGACCGGATGTCGCATATGCTCTGAGTGTCACGAGCCGCTACCAGGCCAACCCCGGCCAATTGCATTGGAAGGCTGTGAAGGATATTCTTAAGTACTTGCTAAGGACTAAGAATATGATCATGGTCTATGGGGGTGGTGAACTGAAACTGGAATGCTACACTGATTCTAGCTTCCAGTGTGACGTGGATGATTCGAATTCAACCTCTGGATTTGTATTCTTGCTCAATGGTGGTGCTGTCTCTTGGAAAAGTTCCAAGCAAGACACCATCGCGGATTCAACCACTGAGGCTGAGTACATCGCAGCATCAGCTGCTGCTAAGGAGGCGGTTTGGATAAGGAATTTCGTCCAAGAGTTGGGCGTCATTCCTGATGGAGTTGGTCCAGTCCCGGTGTACTGCGACAACACGGGTGCCGTTGCGCAAGCAAAGGAGCCTAGGTCTCACCAAAGATCCAAACATATACTGAGGAAATACCACATAATCCGGGATATTGTGGCTAGAGGTGACATAGCAGTTGAGAGAGTCGCCTCTACGGACAACGTTGCTGATCCACTTACGAAGCCCTTGCCAGGACCGTTGTTTGAAAAACATCGCGAAACAATGGGACTGCGTCTGATGAGTAGTTGGCTTTAGGGCAAGTGGGAGATTGTTAGAGTAGATTCCCAACTAGCCAACTTGTGGCGTGTGGGTTTATAGACTCTTGTATATTACAGTCTTTATATATGATATTCGCATTTATTCATGGCATTCTTTATCTTCATTATGTTTATATAATGTTAACAATTGTGTTGGATAAAGACCTAGAATGCACCATAGTGTATGTTAGATGTGATAGTGGGTATGACGGCTATCATGAAACACATCTAATAGTCACTGTGTATTCTGAATTAGTTCCTAGTCGATTGGGCCGTCAAAATGAGGATAAGGCCGCCCGAGCTTGAGACTAGTATCTGCGATGCGAAGTACCATGTTTCATTGGTAGGGAACATTGTGATGTTCTGAGCATGCAGATAGATAGTGACCTGGTGAATCTATCGAACTACCCTCGTTCGGACTTTCCAAGTGGTTACCATTTGTCGAGTGGATAAGTCCGAGGTCTTGGTTGTACTGATTAGTCCTCACGACTCGAAACGTCATTGAGACTCTACATGATAGGCGTCTCACTTTGACCCGTTTGCCGTCTCACTTGGGGTCATTAGGCGGCAGGGGTGAGGTCCCGAAGCATGTAGGAGTCGATGCTTCGTTGTCGAGGATTCACCGCTCGCTTACATGCGTGGATATCATATGCTATCTGAGGGGATAATAGTGTATAAATCTCTGGCCAGAGTACTAGAAGTGTTTTAGATAAATGGGTTTACCTAGTTACACTCGCGATGTCACTATTCGATCTCCAAGATGTATGCATAGCTATCGGATCTTTAGCGACTCTCGATTTATCAATGGTCGTTGATCTGATCGGGATATATGGATTGAAAGGACCGTACTGTATGCTAACCACGACCAACTGGTTCTTGCAGGCACTATCAGTGATACCTGGGGGATCATGGCGCGATGTTGCTAGGCGCTTTACCATGATCCGTTGGGCAAGTCCGAAATTATGATTTCGGAGCCACAATGGTTGTGGGCCCACGGCTAGCTGTATCCCTGAACCATTGAGGGTCACACAAGTACTGGATTCAAGATTCCCGCACGGAAACTGAGCTCAATGTGTTGAGCATAGGAAGAGGATTTTGGGAAGTGCGACTTCCTAAAAGTCAACAGTGGTCAAATCGTGATTTCCCGCTGTTGAGGGGCAAAACGGTCATTTTGGACTAGGTATCTGAAAAATCGTTTTTTGCATCATAATATTCAGTTTTGGAAACTGAGTCGATCGGTCCGATCTGATCGACGATCGGATTTATGATGAAACCGTGGTGATTTAAATGAACCGAATGTTCATATTGTTAGAGTAGATGCCCAACTAGCCAACTTGTGGCGTGTGGGTTTTATAGACTCTTGTACAAACAATCTTTATATATGATATTCGCATTCTTTTATATGGCATTCTTTACTTTCATTATGTGTGTAATGATTTACAATTGCGTTGAGTAAAGACCTAGAGTGCACTAAAGCGTATGTTAGATGTGATAGTGGGTTTGACGGCTATCATGAAACACATCCAATAGTCGCTGTGTATTCTGAACATGTTCCTAGTCGATTGGACCGTAAAAATGAGGATAAGGCCGCCCGAGTTCGAGACTAGTATCTGTGATGCGAAGTACCATGTTTCATTGGTAGGGAACATTGTGATGTAAAAAAAATAGCGACTCTCGATTTACCAATGGTCGTTGATCTGATCGGGATATATGGATTGAAATGACCGTACTGTACGCTAACCACGACCGACTGGTTCTTGCAGGCACTATCAGTGATACCTAGGGGATCATGGGGCGATGTTGCTAGACGCTTTACCATGATCCGTTGGGCAGGCCCGGAATTGTGATTCCGGAGCCACAATGGTTGTGGGCCCACGGCTAGCTGTATCCCTGAACCATTGAGGGTCACACAAGTACTAGATTCGAGATTCCCGCACGGATACTTAGCTCAATGTGTTGAGCACGAGAAGAGGATTTCGGGAAGTGCGACTTCCTAAAAGTCAACAGGGGTCAAACTGGGGTTTCCCGCTGTTGAGGGGCAAAACGGTCTTTTTGCACTGGGGTTCTGAAAAATGGTTTTTCTGATCATATAATTCAGTTTTGGAAACTGAGTCGATCGGTCCGATCTGATCGGCGATCGGAGTTACGATGAAGTCTCGGTGTTGGAGATGAACTGAATGTTCATCGTTGGACCCGGGCCCATTGGGCCGGTCCAAGTCCAACACTTAAGTCTATTTAATTAGACTTAAGCAAGACTTAACTCATACAACACACAACTCACAATTAATAAAACCCTATCACTAAGATAGCCGCCCCTCCTCTCCTCTCTAAGCGCCGCCGCCGCCGGCCGCCATGCGCCGCCGCCGCCGCCGCCCGTTGTCACCGGAAATTCGTTTCCGGCCAACTCGACGAGGAGAATCCGTTCATGCTGATCTCGTCAGTGCTTCTAGTGTAGCCTGACGAAGGAGTCTCGGTTCTGGTCGTGGACCGGATTGGCGATAATCTACCGCAATCTACCGAGAAGAGCCGGATTCTTGTAATACCGGTTGGAGCCAGGCACAAGTGCCAGCAAGGTAATCCGTTTTGAACGCCCTATGTATGACGATTACTGTAATTGTTGTCTTCGTATTGATCGTCTCCCGGCCTTTTTCTATTGTTCTTCCGCTGCCTCGCCGGGGGGCGGATCCGGATCCCCAACACATATGGACATGGGTATGACCCAAGTCCAATGGGCCGGTTCAAGCCCATCTACCAACTTAATTTAATTAAGATGGTTAGGGCTTAATATTACTACACACAATCATAACAAAACCATAGCCTCCAACTCTAAGGTTTCGGCCGCCCCTCCTTTCCCAAAGCCGCAGCCGTCGGCCACCACCATCGCCGCCGCCGCCGCCCCTCGCCGGAATTTGTTCCGGCCAATTTTTCGAGGAGTTTCCGTCCGTGCTGATCTCGTCAGGCCTTCTAGTGCAGGCTGATGAAGGAACCTTGCTTCCGGTCGTGGACTTGATTAGACGTAATCTACCGCCGCCTACCGTGAAGAGCCAGTCTTCCTGTGATTCTGGTTGTAGCCAGGCGCCTGTCGCCAGCGAGTTAACACCCCGAGAAACGCCCTATGAATGGTTTATAGTGCTGTTTCGATTGTATTGAACGTTTCCCGGTGCTTATTTTAAACTTCCGCTGCGCCTCCGGGAGACGGGATCCGGATCCGCCACCGTTTCCCAACAGAAACCTCAAGCAACCATCAGAAGAAACGGAATAATCCTCAAGTTCTCCAGCCCTGACCTTTAACTTCAACTCGTGGATGGAAGGATCAGTCCTTTGAGCTGCTCGAATACTAGAAACAATCTGTGGCTCCACTTGGAAATAAGAAACCACGACACAATCCTCAGCTGGGTAGAATCTCCAACCAGTAGTATTAAGATGCTCCTGATCCTTAGAGATATACAACAAAGCAAGCATCTCACTATCCTTCCTGCTCAAAGCATCGGCCACTACGTTCGACTTCCCAGGCTGATACTTGATCTCGCAATCAAAGTTCTTCAGCAGCTCCATCCAACGACGCTGTCTCATATTCAAATCGGGCTGCGAAACAGATACTTCAAACTTTTGTGGTCCGAGTACACCACAAATTGCTCGCCATACAGGTAATGACGCCAGATCTTCAATGCAAATACCACGGCTGCTAGCTCCAAATCATGGACTGGATAACGAGTCTCGTGCGGTTTCAACTGATGCGAGGCATACGCAATGACTCGACCATTCTGCATCAAAACACAGCCCAGCACATTGAGCGAAGCGTCAGAACAAACAACGAAACCACCTGATCCGGACGGTAGAGCCAACGCAGGTGCAGTAGTCAGTTTATCCTTGAGCAATTGAAATGCATTCTCACATTGCTCAGTCCACACAAAAAGCTTGTCCTTCTGTGTCAATTGAGTCATCGGCTTTGCTATGCTAGAAAATCCTTCAATGAAACGAAGATAATAGCCAGCCAGACCCAAGAAATTGCGAATCTCTGACACATTCCTGGGACGCTCCCAGTTCAGAACAGCATCAACCTTACTGGGATCCACGGAAATCCCCTCGGCTGAAATAACATGACCCAAGAAAACAACGTGATCCAGCCAAAACTCACACTTGGAGAATTTAGCATACAGCTGCTGGTCTCTCAACGTTTGAAGGACAATTCGCAAATGCTCCTTATGCTCCAAAGGAGTTTTCGAATACACCAAGATGTCGTCAATGAACACGATCATGAATTGATCAATGAACTCTCTGAAAATCCGGTTCATCAGATCCATAAAGACTGCAGGTGCGTTGGTCAACCCAAACGACATAACTAGAAACTCAAAGTGTCCGTACCTCGTACGAAAAGCAGTCTTTGCGACATCTTGATCTCTTACTCTCAGCTGATGGTACCCGGAACGCAAGTCAATCTTCGAATACACCACAGAACCTTGCAGCTGATCAAACAGATCATCGATCCTGGGTAACGGGTACTTATTCTTAGCAGTCGCTTTGTTCAACTGGCGGAAATAAATGCACATCAGCATTGAGCCATCCTTCTTCTTCACAAACAAAATGGGCGCTCCCCACGATGACATACTAGGTCGAATAAAACATTTCTCCAGCAAATCATCCAACTGCACCTTGAGTTCTCTCAACTCCGCATGCGCCAAACGATACGGGGCACGAGAAATCGGAGCTGTGCCAGGCACCAGCTCTATGCTGAAGTCAATCTCCCGCCTCGGAGGAAAACCAGGAATCTCCTCCGGAAACACATCGGGAAAATATCGCACCACGGGAACATCACTGAGCTGCACACGAGAAGAAGAATACGCATCCAAAGCGTAGATCATGAAGCCAGCATTCCCTAAGGACAACAGACTGAACATCTCCATCGCTGAGACTAACGGGATCTTCGATCGAGAATCCTGGCCGTATAAGTCCCACTTCTCGCCAGACAAAGGCCTAAAACAAACAATCCCATGGAAGCAATCCACAGAGGCCCTATAGTTGGACAACACGTCCATCCCAACAATACAATCGAAATCCCACAACATCAGACAGGTCAAATTTTCCAACAACACATGCTCACCAAAACGCAACACGCCATCTAACAAAACCTCCTGGGAAACAGGCTCACACCGCCAGGGGTAGAAACAGAAACAGCATCGCGCAAAGGAATGGTATGCAGACCATGCTCAATAACAAACGAATCAGAAATGAAAGAATGCGATGCACCAGTGTCAAACAACACACGTGCAGGAAAATCGAAAACAAGAAAAGTACCTGCGATCACCCTGCTCGGCGTCTTCTCGGCCTGCTCCCAAGTCATGACTTTGGCCTGAGCATGCTGAGGTCCAGAATAGAACGGCTGAGACGACTGTCCGAATCGCGATGGACCAGGCTGCTGGAATGGCCTGAATGGAGTCTCACCAATGCTGGGCGGCTGAAACTGAGGGGAACGACCCCTAGACTGTCCTCCTCGACCCTGAGACAGGGTTGCGGCTTGCTGCGATCCCACAGACGGACACACCCTAGCAAAATGCCCATACTGACCGCAAATGTTGCAAGAGCCCTGCACTCCAACACACTGGGTAGAAGGATGCTTTCCACCACAAAAACCACAAAACTCAGCCCGAGAACCACTGCTACTCGAGCTACCTGAACCGGACGAACCAGAACCAGACTTCTTCTTGAACTGTTGATCGTGGGGTCAAAACCTCTGACGGCCAGACTGCTGTGCCACCTACGGCTGCGGCTACTGCCGGGGCTGATGGGCTGACTGGGAGGACTACGAAGACTGTGCTCCCTGAATAGCAGGATGGCCACCCTGATCTACCTGCTGCCTACGAGCACGATGACTCCTCAAACCCTCCTCAATATCGATAGCATTATCAACTGCTTCAGCATAGGTCTTGGGTTTGCTTGTCAGCACCATCTGATACAGTTCCTCATTCAAACCCTCTAAGAATCTGGTCCTCTTGGCTCTCTCCCAGCCAGAAACATGCGGAACGTACGCCAACAAAGAAAAAAACTTCCTAGCATACTCCCGAACAGACATCGAGCCCTGCTCTAGATGATCAAACTCCCGCTCACGGGCATTCACATAAGACTCAGGAACAAACTCCTGCTTGAAAGTCTCACAAAAACTGTCCCAAGTAATCCCAACGCCGGTCTCCAACAAAGTACTAGAAGCACCTCGCCACCAGCGCTCTGCACCCTTACTAAGCTGTAGGGTCACCAAACTCAACCGAAGCTCGTTGTCATACTGGACACGATCAAATAGACCAGTGATATTCCGAAGCCACGAATCTGCATCCTCGCTCGACTCGTCACCATTAAAGACCTGAGGGTTCATCCTCTGAAACCTCGCTATCAAAACGTCCATCCTCTCCACAGGGGTAGGCAAGTCACCAAATTTGTGAGACCTGATTTTGTATTAAGGATTAATTGTTGGAATTAATCGGTTGATTAAGAGATTTTGTGGTCTAGATCTCTGTTTTGAGGTTTGAGTTGCATTTTCGGGTTCCATTTCGTGTGTTGAACAATTCTGGATGCTTTCGTGTTTTTGGGTTTTGAGGCAAAAGCTGGTTTTGTGATCCAGCAGCTGGTCGGTGGCGAAAACCTGTCGAAGCGTGTTTTGTAATGCGGCAGGTGCATTAGTATATTGTGTTGTGGTCGCTGGTGAAGAGACCAGTCGAGGAACCATTCGAGAGTTTAGTAGCGTGTTTTGTGTTGAGCGCTTTACGTCGTCGTTTGAGGTATTGCGACTGGTACCAGCTGCGAGGAGTTGTTGTGTCTGGATGATCAGTCGAGAGCAATGGTCAACGTGGGTCAAAGTTCTGTAGCTTGCGACTGGTTGTGTTTCGTATCTTGCGACTGGTAGTGCGCTGTAGCCTGCGACTGGTATTTGGCGAGATGTTGCGACTGGATAATGACGTCAGTTGTGAGACGCCGTTTTGATTAGTTGCTACGCTGCGTTTTGTATGTTGCAGCTAGTTCCACTTTTGTATTTTTGAACCAGCGTCTGGTTGTCCAGCTGCGAGAGATTGTTCGCTACTGTAGCTTGCAGCTGATGGTGGTTACTGTAGCTAGCGACTGGATGGCGTATGCGATGCGTCGTCGTTTTGTTTAGCGTGGTTTGAGATTTCAGCAGCTGGTTTCTTTGCATCTGCTGGTTGATTGTGCCTGCTGGTTTGGGAGATTTATGGTGTCGACTGGTTTTGTCGGTGGACAATTATTTGAATTGGTTTCAGTCGTTTCTAGTGCTATTTATAGGAAGACTTGGTCTTCAAATTTGATACCAGATTCTATACTTAGAATATTTTCCAGCCTTTCGTTCTCTGTTTTCTCAAACCCTCGTTACTGTTCACCGTGAGCTATTCCGGTGAATTCCCAGCGTTTGCGGTGGTTGTTTTGCTCTTGTGAGGTAGCGTTGGACTCCTCTCGAGAAGCTCTATCATCCTACACCGTTTTTGGAAGCTGTTGTGAGCTGGAGCGAAAGCACAAAGTTGCTGTTCTCGTGCGTGAGTTTTGTTGTGCAGGTAGCGTTTCTGTCCAGCCTCGAGACCTTGTTTCTAGCCATAGTTTTAAGCTTCCTGTTTGGTTGTTGAGGTTTAATGATTAGCTGGTTGAGTTGTAGCTCCCAGCTGTGCATTTTTAGGTTGGCCGTGAGCTTCTGTGTGAATTTCTGATATCTGTGTGTCGTATATTTGAGCAGGTGGAACCAGATCTCTTGGGAATCCTTGTGGTAATTGTTGCTCAGTATAAGGTACGGATCCTGAGCTTGTAATTCAGCGTAGAACATGGCTTGGATGAATTGCGAGATGGATGGGTTGGATTGCCGTGCTTGTTGTGGTCCTGGTTGAGGACTGTGTATGCTATTTGTGTATTTGCTGCGTATCATATTTTTATATGCCAGTATTCCAGCATGTTTCATACACGCATGTTATTCCATTCCAGCTTTGGTAGTCTTTGTACCTTGTTGTATTGTTGTTGTTTCTTACCAGGATGTGAGGGCGAGTGGCAATACCGCACTCTCATCTCCCTGCTGGGATCGTAGCCACCATGCGCCGAGTGGTTAACTACCACAGTTCATGGGCGAGGAAACAGCAGGTTGAGTTATTGTATGCATCTGGTAAGTGGGCGTAGTGTCATGGCGAGTGGCTCACTACCACACTGTGAACACACCCCGTGGCCACTGTATGTTGTTGGTAATTCTTGGAGCTATGTTTGAGTTCCTTAGCTCCCTTGTGGGTCGAGCTTTCCATTGTTCTTCGGCGTCTCATGCATAGCATCTGCATTTTATTCCTTGCTGTTTATTGATGTTTTATTGTTGCTCTCCGTACTGGGGTTTGACCCCATGTCCCTCCGGGACTTGGTTTGTTTCTTTGTTATGTTGTTTTCAGGAAACCCAGGTTCTACAGCTGGTCGTGGGTTTAACCCAGTTGGGGTGTCCCAGGAGGTGACTAGCGTGTCCCAGTTGCATATAGCATACTTATATATATGTATCAGTTAGCCAGGGGGATGCCCTGCGCTTTGTTGTTGTACCCGTAGGGGAGTTTGATACATGTTGTGAATTATGTATGCTTATTGTTGGTTGTTTTTATGAATTGGGAAACTTATTTTAAGTATTTTTTTATTTTAAATTATATGTTTTAAAAACCGTCGGGCCTAAAAGCGAAAATTTTACCCACTTTTTGATAGGTTCCGCATGTGTTTATCTGTTGTGAGCACGAGGCCTGACAAACTTCCTCCTCCTCATCGTGTCTACTACGAGTACGACTAGGAGCACTACGTCGATCCTCGTTATATCCTGCCGATTCCTCAAACTGACCCCTACCTCTACCACGACGTCTAGACGGCATCTACGAATACACTCAACAGGATTAGCAACACAAAACGAGAACAGATACAGCATAGATATCACAACAAAAGTCAACACATAATCACATAGCCAAGCACATGCAACACACGACACTGTGCCTAGACTCAAGTGTGATCAAAGAAATCGAGCTTATCCCAGCTTAAGCTCTGATACCAAAAATTTCAGGCCTCGTGCTCATAACAGGGTAAACCATACAAACACATGCGGAAGCTACTAAAAAGCGGGTAAAATTTTTTGCTTTTGGCCTGACGATTTAAAACAATATAATTAGAAATACAACAATACACAAAATAGATATCCCAGTTTAACAAAACCACCAACCAACACAGCCTACAAGCCCACGACAATAGTACAACATAAACATGTATCAAATACCAGGTAACAACCACAACCGAATATCACAAGATACAACAAAAGCACAGGGCATCCCCTGGCTAACTATACTGATACATATATATATGCTATATGCTACTGGGATACTCTAACCACCACCTGGGGCACCTCTAGCTGGGTCAGCTCCACGACCAGCTGGATAACCTGAAAAACAAAAAAGGCAAGGAAAACAACCAAGCCCCAGAGGGACATGAGGTCAAACCCCAGTACGGAGAGCAACTGAAACAGCTAAAGAAAAGCATAAGATAAAATGCAGATTCTATGCATGAGACACTGAACAACCGCTGAAGGCTACAACCAAAAAGGGAGCCAAGGAACTCAAACATATCTCCATAGAATCTACAACAAACGGTGGCCACGGGGTGTGTTCAAAGTGTGGTAATGAGCCACTCGCCTTGACACTACACCCGAATACCAGATGCATCAAACAACTCAACCTGCCATTGCCTCGCCCATGAACTGTGGTAGTTAACCACTCGGCGCATGGTGGCTAACAAACCCAGCAGGGATATAAGAGTACGGTATTGCCGCTCGCCCTCGCATCCTGGTAAGAATCAAACAACAACAATACAAAAAGATACAAGGCTGCAAGATACAATACACGAGGGATCTGAAATATGCGTGAACAAATGCGTGTATGCAATTCACATAAAACAGCTAGCATAAACACCGATGCACAGCAAGCAATACACGGCCATGTTCACCGAAACATCCCAGCAGCCTCACATTATATCTCACGCAACTTCCTAGCAATCACAAGCTCAAATCCGTACCTTAGATTTCTGTGCAACAATTACCACAACAAGGGTCCCGGGAAGTCTGGATTGCAACCTGTCGAAGTACACAGGGCATAAATCACAGTGACGCTAATGAACAGAAAGCACGGCTGGGAGTTACACACTCAACCAGCTATCATCCTACACAAAAACTCAACAGGAAGCTCAATTCTAGGCTAGGAACAAGATCTCATCGTAAAAGAACGAAGTCCTACCTGAACTACACAACGCACGAACTGGTAGCAACTTCGCGTTCCACAACCAGCCAATCGCAGCCTCCAAAAGTGGTATAGAATTAAAGATCTTCACGGGAGGAGTCAAAATCTACCTCAAATGTGCAAAACGGTGGCCGGAAACGACGGAAATTCGCCGGAGAAGCTCACGGTGAACAGTACTCTAGGGTTCGAGACAAGGGTCGACAATCGGGAGAATATTTCGCTAAGTATAGAAATCTGATAATCCAGTCGAAGAACAAGTCTTCCAATATATACACTTCTCACCAGCTGACAGCAGCAAGAACAGCTCCACCGACAAAACCAGAGGACAATACAAAGAAACCAACCAGCAGGCATTGCTGTTGACACAATCAGCTTTCGCAAAACAAATCAACAGCTGAATCTCACTAACAACGCTAAACAAAACGGTGTCGCATCAACTTAACCAAACCACGTCGCATAGGTCATGTCATCATTTCTGTCAACAGCTGATCAACCAAAACCAATGGCTGGACAAAATAACGCGACAGATCCCTCAACAGTAATGCCTAACGCGACCAACAGCTGACGCCAGACATTACATCCAAACGCTGTGTTTCAACTAAATAAAACGACGTCGCACAACCATGTCAGCAAATCTGATCAAAGCGCTACGCTACAACAGATCCATACAAAGCCAAAACGACGTCGCGCAACCTACATCATCCTATCTGATGAACTCAACGCCCACAACAGCAATCGCTAACTCTAAACCAATACGACGTCGCCTCCAGTAATATAAACGACGGTGTTTTGCACCCGCTACAGGAACTTTGACTCGTGTTGACATCTGCTGGCAGAAACCACCAACTACCAAAACATCGGAACACTATCGAAACGGCGCCGTGCTAATTAATCTAAACGACGACGTTTAACATCCAATACAAAAATAATCACTGCCAACAGACTTCACCAATGACTGATCGAAGCTCTCCCAAAATGCTAAACGACGGCGTTTTGATCTCCTGCGACAATTGATACCAGCTTTCACCACAAAACCTGATTTCTAACACTGATGGATCTGTATCAATAGATCCAGATTGAGTTTTGAATTACACAAAACTTATTATTGTGTTTCTAACAATTCTATGCAGTGTGCAGATATCAACAGGAGAAGTCTGATGTGTTGAAGAAAGTTGCATCGCATAATTGTTGAAAGAGCAGGTTACTGTTGAAGTTGCTGTCAACAGATACCGTGCGAAGAGTTACTATTGACAAAGCTGTTGAAGATGAAACAGCAAGTTACTGTTGACGAAGCTGTTGAAGATGAAACAGCAAGTTACTGTTGACGAGGTTGTTAAGAAGTAAAGAAGAGCTAGAATCAGAAACCGTGACGTCGGCATTTCTATTGGAAGAATCTGGTTTCAGCAACTATGACGTCAGCATTATCAGCAGACAACAACTGTGATCGGCAACGATGATGTCAACATTTCATTTGAAGGAAGCTGTGATCAGCAACGATGACGTCAACATTGCTGATTGGAAGAAGTTGTGATCAGCAACTACGACGTCAGCAATATCAGCAGACAACTAGATGGATCAGCGATGATGACGTCATCAGTGATGTCATCACAATCAGCAGCTGATAAGAGAAGCGCAAGAGATGGAGCGACGTCGTTTTAACTCTTAACAGGCTATTCAGTCGCAAGCTACAGTATGTTCAGCAATGAGCTACAGTCGCATCAGCAGTTGCAAAGAAAGAAAATTAAATCAGCTGTAGCGCGAAGAAAAGATGGATTCATCAGTTGAAAAGATGAATCAGCTGACAACAGAAGCTAACATTTGTTGATTACATGAAGAAAGGCAAAAGCTGATAACAGACGTTGAAGCAGATATGTTTATCAGTTGAGGCAATCAGCAGTAAACAGAAGAACGATTCAGCAGAAGAGTGATTCAGCAGTAAGATGCTTCAGATGTTGAAGAAATCAGGTTCAAGAGAAGCAGTTGACGAATTATATTATAAAGAATTACTAAAGCTGGATGTCAACTGCTGAGCCTAGTTCAAATGTTGAAGACGACAAAAAGCATGCAAAAGAAAAGGACACAAGGACAACTCCCTGTCAGTACTTTACAGAACATCTTTCAACGGGAAGAACTTCTGTCCAACGGATCGAATTTGAATAGAGGCTTTATATACAAGAAGATCCATTGAAGAAGTGGGGTTGTTGTTGCACAGAAAAGATTAAATCAAAAGGAGACAACAATCAAAGGGAAGATGAACTTGAAGCGAAGCTGTAAACTATCATACATAGAGAAGCTTATTGCAGTTGACAGCTGAGCTAGAATTAGCTTTTGTAGAAGCAACTTCCCTAGTGTGTGAGAAATATAGGAAAAAAGAGAGTTCACATTGTAAAAATCTCACACACTGATTCACTCGTACATTTCGTGAGTTGAGCTATTTAGAATAGCGAGTGAATCACAAAACTATCATTGTAGTCTTTGAACAGAGACGTAAAACAAGTTCCTGTTTAGTTAGACACACAGTGCGGCTGGTGTGTATTGGTGCTGATAGGAGTTCATCTGGAGTGAGGCTCGGTGACTCATTAGTCTTTGAACAGAGACGTAAAACAAGTTCTTGTTTAGTTAGACACACAGTTGCGGCTGGTGTGCACTTGTTGAAGCTTGGAGTTCACGTGGAGCGAGGCTCGGTGACTCATCTTCTAGTGAAACCTTCCGAGGAGGAAGAAGGGGAGATGTAGGATATTGAGCTCCGAATTTCCAGAAACAAATATCAGTGTATTGTATTCTGTTATTTATTCCGCATATGCATTTTACATTAGCAAGCATACATTTTCAGTTGCACACACAGTAGTCGAACAGATTTCTGTAAATAGAAATCTGTTTGTGTTGAGTTTTAAAATTAGGATTCAGTTCTGGTGTTTTCCGCATGTTTTTATTACATACCAGATCTGTCTCCGATGCTCTAGTATTTTAATGTTCAAGAACCCGAGGTATTGCACCTCATAATAGCAGCGCAAATTTTTAATTATCAGTAGCAATATTATGAAGGCCAGATGAAAATGATTTGTTATATATAGAACTGATTTTTCTCTTGATTAACTGTCACGGAATGCGCGAGTTCCGTGCGGATGCCAAGATCCTATTTCGGTTGGGCTGTTAGTTCACCTGGAGCGAGGCTCGGTGACAAGCACATGGGACGAAATAGGAGAATTGAAAATATGAGCTTTAGCTGTCACATTTTCTTTCTGGTTCTTCATATGTGAGTGACTCAGTAGCACATGTTCTTATTTGAAACAATATTTAAAGTGCTCTGAAAATTTTTCAAACTTTCTGGTATGCGGAGATTTCAGCTGCTGATGCTTTGTGTTTCTTTGGGATTTTATTATAAAAGACAGGGAGAGTGATGTCTTTGTCTTTATTAATTTGAGCTATCTGTTTATGCATCAGTTTCAGTTTTGTTTCGATCGTCTTTTTCAAATCATAGCATATTGTTGCATATGGTTGTTCCCAAAATGTTTTTCGTTTTCCAAAATCTAAAATTCCTGCTGTCACATTGTTTTTGTTGTGACATTGTAGGAAGAGATTTATTTAAAATTTGTAGGGAAAATCAGTTTTCGATTCCTTTTGATTCCCAAAAAAATGGAGAGAATTGTTAGATCATGCATTTGTTATTTAAAGTTTTGTGTAAATCAAAAAGGGAGAGATTGATGGATCTGTATCAACAGATCCAGATTGAGTTTTGAACTACACAAAACTTATTATTGTGTTTCTAACAATTCTATGCAGTGTGCAGATATCAACAGGAGAAGTCTGATGTGTTGAAGAAAGTTGCATCGCATAATTGTTGAAAGAGCAGGTTACTGTTGAAGTTGCTGTCAACAGATACCGTGCAAAGAGTTACAGTTGACGAAGCTGTTGAAGATGAAACAGCAAGTTACTGTTGACGAAGCTGTTGAAGATGAAACAGCAAGTTACTGTTGACGAGGTTGTTAAGAAGTAAAGAAGAGCTGGAATCAGAAACCGTGACGTCGGTATTTCTATTGGAAGAATCTGGTTTCAGCAACTATGACGTCAGCATTATCAGCAGACAACAAGCTGTGATCGGCAACTATGACGTCAGCATTTCTATTGGAGGAAGCTGTGATCATCAACGATGACGTCAGCATTGCTGATTGGAAGAAGTTGTGATCAGCAACTACGACGTCAGCAATATCAGCAGACAACTAGATGGATCAGTGATTATGACGTCATCAGTGATGTCATCAAAATCAGCAGCTGATAAGAGAAGCGCAAGAGATGGAGAGACGTCGTTTTAACTCTTAACAGGCTATTCAGTCGCAAGCTACAGTATGTTCAGCAGTGAGCTACAGTCGCATCAGAAGTTGCAAAGAAAGAAAATTAAATCAGTTGTAGCGCGAAGAAAGATGGATTCAGCAGTTGAAAAGATGAATCAGCTGACAACAGAAGCTAACAGTTGTTGATTACATGAAGAAAGGCAAAAGCTGATAACAGACGTTGAAGCAGAGATGTTGATCAGTGTTAGAGTAGATGCCCAACTAGCCAACTTGTGGCGTGTGGGTTTTTATTGACTCTTGTGTACAACAATATTTATATATGATATTCGCATTTCTTTATGGCATTCTTTATTTTCATTATGATTATAATGTTAACAATTGTGTTGGATAAAAACCTAGATGCGCCATAGTGTATGTTAGATGTGATAGTGGATATGATGGCTATCATGAAACACATCTAATAGTCACTGTGCATTCTGAATACGTTCCTAGTCGATTCGGCCGTCAAAATGAGGATAAGGCCGTCCGAGCTTGAGACTAGCATCTGCGATCTGAAGTACCATGTTTCATTGGTAGGGAACATTGTGATGTTCTGAGCATGCAGATGGATAGTGACCTGGTGATCTATCGAACTACCCTCGTTCGGACTTTCCAAGTGGTTACCATTTGTCGAGTGGATAAGTCCGAGGTCTTGGCTGTACTGATTAGTCCTCACTACTCGAAACATCATTGATACTCTATATGATAGGCGCCTCACTTTGACCCGTTTGCCGACTCACTTGGGATCATTAGGCGGCGGGATTGGGTGAGGTCCCGATGCATGTAGGAGTCGATGCTTCGTTGTCGAGGATTCACCGCTCGCTTTCATGCGTGGAGATCCTATGCTATCTGAGGGGATAATAGTGTATAAATCTCTGGCCAGAGTACTGGATGTGTTTTAGGTGAAAGGGTTTGCCTAGTAACACTCGCGATGTCACTATTTGATCTCCAAGATGTATGCATAGCTATCGGATCTCTAGCGACTCTCGATTTACCCATGGTCGTTGATCTGATCGTGATATATGTGTTGAAAGGACCGTACTGTACGCTAACCACGACCAACTGGTTCTTGCAGGCACTATCAGTGATACCTAGGGGATCATGGGGCGATGTTTCTAGGCGCTTTACCATGATCCGATGGGCAAGTCCGAAATTGTGATTTCGGAGTCACAATGGTTGTGCGTCCACGGCTAGCTGTATCCCTGAACCATTGAGGGTCACATAAGTACTGGATTCATGATTCCCGCACGGAAACTGAGCTCAACGTGTTGAGCATAGGAGGAGGATTTTAGGGAGTGCGACTTCCTAAAAGTCAATAGGGGTCAAATTGCGATTTCCCAAAGTTGAGGGGCTAAACTGTTATTTTGGTCTAGGTGATCTGAAAATTTTTTTTTCTCATCATAATATTCAGTTTTGGAAACTGAGTCGATCGGTCCAATCTGATCGTCGATCGGAGTTATGATGAAACCATAGTGATTTAATTGAACCGGATGTTCATATGGACCTGGGCTTGACCCAAGTCCAATGGGCCGGTACAAGCCCATTACAAGTCTATTAATTATAGACTTAGGGATACATTAATCACAACTACACAATTAAACCCTAGCCTCCACCACACATAGAGCCGCCGCCCCCCTCTTCTCCTCCACCCCACGCACCGCCGCGCCACCACCGCGCCGACGCCGTCCGCTTGTATTGTGATCGGACTTGTTCGGATCAGATTTTCGAGGAGATTTCATCCGTGGCCAAAATCCGTCAGATCTTCTAGTGCAGACTGACGGAGGAATCGTGTTTCCGGTCGTAGAACTTATTAGACGATCTACCGCCGCCTACAATTCAAGAGCCAGAATTCCCTGTGAATCTGGTTGGAGCCAGGCGCCTAGACGCCAGCAAGGTAAGGATTCAAACATCCTATGTATGTTTATCGTTATACTTTTAATGTATTGAACGTATCTCGGGGCATTTTTTTAACTTCCACTGCGCCCCCGGGAACGGGATCCGGATCCGCCATTGTCGCCAACAGTGGTATCAGAGCAAAGGCTCGGATCCTTCAATACATATTGTGCCTGAATTGCATAGATCTCGAATTTCAATTTCAAAAAAAAAAAAATTAGGGAACCGTCCGCGGCGCCGCCGTGCGCGCATGCGCTCGCGATACCATGCGCGCTGGCCGCGCATTGTGGCCAACCGGCTGTTGCTGCGTCGCACATGGTTGCGCAATGAAGGGCCGGCCGATGCATGCTGGATGCGCCACTGTCGGGCGCAACTCGCGCAGCTGTGCGCCATGCATGGCGCACGGTGGCTGCTGGAAGGCGCTGCGCTTGTCGCAGCGGCGTGCGGCCATGCGCCGCACGCTATGTTGGCGGCGGCCACCGCCGTCCGGCGAATGTCCGACAGCGATGCGACTGCTATTTTTCTTCTAGGTTAAGTTCAGGCCTGTCCCGGGCAGCCCATGAAGTTTTCGGGCCAATATTTGATATTGGGCCGATTTTGGTCGGACCAAAATTGATTTTGAAATTTTTGAGATTTTGGGCCTAAAATTGTTTTAAGCCCAATATGATGCAATTAAAATTGCAAAATGTGATTTTAGTTATGAAATATGATTTTATAATTAAAATATGATTTTGTTGATTAAAATATGATTTTGTCGACGAAATGCGATTTTATTATAAAATACGATTT
This sequence comes from Dorcoceras hygrometricum, assembly GCA_001598015.1. Taxonomy (NCBI): domain Eukaryota; kingdom Viridiplantae; phylum Streptophyta; class Magnoliopsida; order Lamiales; family Gesneriaceae; genus Dorcoceras; species Dorcoceras hygrometricum. Next base: position 22,284 of record KQ994607.1, read on the forward strand.
TATAATTAAAATATGATTTTGTGGGTAAATATCAAATATGATTTGATCATTTAATTTATGTCAATTAATTAGATTGATTGCATGTTTGGGATGATCGAGAGCCGTGCCCAATGTGTTAGGTGTATGCTTTAGATTTTGCGATTTTGGTTGTATATATATTGTTGATATCATTTAAAGTGGGTCTGTTTGTGGCCCGTTCCCACCCCTACAAATTGTATCCCATATGTGTCATGGCAATTTAAATGTAAATTACTAGATTTAGTGGTAGGACATTTGAAGACGGTGGACATGACGATCAAAGATATTGAACACCGAAGATCTGTAAAACCGAAAGCTATTGTAATATGATTGCATTACATATTGCATTTCACGATCATTTAATTTATGTCAATTAATTAGATTGATTGCATGTTTGGGATGATCGAGAGCCGTGCCCAATGTGTTAGGTGTATGCTTTAGGTTTTGCGATTTTGGTTGTATATATATTGTTGATATCATTTAAAGTGGGTCTGTTTGTGGCCCGTTCCCACCCCTACAAATTGTATCCCATATGTGTCATGGCAATTTAAATTTAATTACTAGATTTAGTGGGAGGACATTTGAAGACGGTGAACATGACGATCAAAGATATTGAAGACCGAAGATCTGTAAAACCGAAAGCTATTGTAATAGGATTGCATTGCATATTGCATTTCACCTAGGACTGGACCCAGGTCCGTGATTGGCAACCACGGACCGCATAGCTCTCGCGATCGATCATCCCAATTTTTATGTATGCGATATATATGTTTAGTTGAATCCGCATGTTTTAAATTGTGATTTAAAATTGCATGAGACCAAATTTTCAAAAATAAAATCCCTCGTTTTAAATATGATTTAAAACTAATATCAAGATTAAAAGTTTATTCGATAAACTAAGGGAATTTAAATCTGTTTAAATTATCTCTACCTTCCATCAACAATGGGTGTACGTCGATGCTACCCGCATACATGGCCCGTGTTAGGACAATATTTATAAGTTTTGGTGATAACAAAAATAAGACAAGTTGCAATTGGACAATCAGTTGTCGCATTCTTCAGGAGATCGTTTTATCTACAGTGGTATTTCAGCAGTTGGAGTTTTCGTAAGAATTCAGCAGATGGTATGCGATCAGCAGGTACCGATTTGAGTTTCAGCGTGTTTTGCTAAGGATTGGTAAACGACAGCGTTTTGATAAGTTAGAACGACGTCGTTGAAGTGCACAGTTTCGCATCAGCAGATGAAGTAATCAGCAGATACTTTCTTGAAGAGTTCAGCAGTTGGTTTAGTATATTTGTTGAAGATTGCGATACGACAGCGTTTGGTTAAGTTGGAACGACAGCGTTTTGATTGATTCAGCAGAAGCGTTCCTTTGACATTTAAGCAGATGCTTTGTTTAAAGCATATCAGCAGACAGCTACAGTGACTTCAACCAGCAGATGCTTTACAAAGATAATAAAACGGCGTCACTTAAATAAGTTGACACGACATCGTTTTATCGCTTAAAAGGAATCAGCAGATGGAAAAACGCATATGCATATCAGCAGGTGAATTCTTCCAAGCGTTTTTCCAGTCGAAGTTCTTGTCAACGACGATGGATGTAAGTGCTGGTTATCAAAGTAATTTCAGGCGCAAGTTCAAAGTGTTTCAAATACGATCGTTTGCTCATAAGGAAAAGATTTGTACGATCGTACAGTTGCCTGGAATGAAGGAGACAAGTTAGGTACTATTTTGGGTAAATAGTACAGTGTACAGAGGCCGTTTCTCCATGCTTGCACAAAAATGGAAAGAAGACAAATTGGCTCTGTGGATGAGCAATTGACCTTGCAGTGGAGCAGGAATTACGGTGTACGATTTTGGCAGTAATTCAAACGGGATTCATTTTCCTTTGGAGAATTAATATGACCGTTGCAGTCGAAGCCTATAAATATCAGCAGCGGTGTTGAAGAAGATACACTTCGCTTATTATCTATTGCTGTCACGCTGCCAAAATCTATACAGAGCTTACACTTCGTTGATATCTTCAAAAGCTCAAATACTCGAAGAACTTATCGTTTAATCTTCATTTGAAATACCTTCGAGTCAATCTTCTGGTTATTCATTGTTGATACCAGAAGATATTTACAGTCTCTAAATACGTGTTTTCATTGATATATTCATTGAGTCTGTAAACGAACTGTCTTTTCAAAGAAGTTCGAAAAACGTTCAAAGTCTTGTAAAAACCAGCAGCGAAGTCTGCGTGAAGTATTGTAAAGCGCTAGGAGTTCTCGTAGCTGCGGGTTACGGGATCGGGTGTTTGTAGAAAGGCTACTCACATCAAAGTCTTTTAGTGCTACCTTCCGAGGAGGAAGAAGGGGAGACGTAGGATATTGATATCCGAACTTCCAGAAACAAACTCTTGACTCTATCTCTTACTTACGCATTTATTTTGTGTTGCGCATTGTTCATTGTTCACAAACCAATCAGCCTATTTCCGCACATATATTGTTGGCTGAGAAGTTTGCACAAAACTGAGATCCAAACATTTTTAAAGAGTTTTGAAATAGAAAAATCGAAGGAGTTCATTCAACCCCCCCCCCCCTTCTGAACTCCTATTTGCTTAGTGATCCTATTTCTGGGACCATCAGCCCGGCTCATATTATTGAGGGGGTTATGTATGTCGGAAAGCTGTACACGTCATTGACACTCGTTGTGAGTCGGTTGGAACTCCCTCCAATCAGCCTATTTCCGCACATATATTGTTGGCTGAGAAGTTTGCACAAAACTGAGATCCAAACATTTTTAAAGAGTTTTGAAATAGAAAAATCGAAGGAGTTCATTCAACCCCCCCCCCCCCTTCTGAACTCCTATTTGCTTAGTGATCCTATTTCTGGGACCATCAGCCCGGCTCATATTATTGAGGGGGTTATGTATGTCGGAAAGCTGTACACGTCATTGACACTCGTTGTGAGTCGGTTGGAACTCCCTTTAACGTTGGCTCATATTATTGGGGAGGAGACCGTCCTTCACGACTCAACATTGATGGGTCATCTTGACACGTGACAGTAATCGGTGTCATTTTATTGGGCCCTTACTGGACGTGAGTTAAATACATGGAGGTTGCACCGGTTGCAATTGGGTTCTACCTTTTGGGGGTCATGGTTGGCTGATATTATTCGGGACCATGATCGCTTGATTGGACTCCGTGTGCCCACTAAGGAAACTTGTTTTCCCGATTTCATTAGAGGGTGGTGAAATCGTTAAAATAGTGGGAGGGTAATTCATAAAACTAAATGACCTTGTTTTATGTCTTAGCGCTTTTCATATATAGTTAGTAATGCATGTCTGTTTTTCTTTTCAGTATAAACTGCTTTATAATGTCTTCGATCAAAAACTCACTCGCTGCTATACTGGATAGAAACAAGTTCACCGGTCTGAACTACCAACACTGGCTTCGAAACCTCAACATTGTGTTGGCTTCGGAGAAACTTCTCTATACGATAGAGAAGAGCCCTCCGAAAGAAGCCCCTGCCGATATCAGCCTTGAGGAGCTGATTACGCTTCAACAATGGTGGGACGACGAGCTTAAGACTCGATGATATGTGATGGCATCGATGTCCAACGAAATGCAACGGCGCTTTGAGAAGACGAAGTATGCTTTTGACATACTCTTTCATCTCAAGGAACTGTATGGGGAGAACTCTCGACATGAGAGGTTCACCACTGTCAAGGAGCTTATGACGAGCCGCATGCGCGATGGAACTTCGGTCCGCGAGCATGGGGTTCGTATGATTGGTCTTGTTGAAAGCTGGCGGGCCTTGATATCACACTTCCACACGAGCTATCTGTGGATGTGCTTCTCCTCTCACTACCCGCTGCATTCGACCCCTTTGTGGTAAACTTCAACATGAACAAGCTGGCAGCCACCCTTGAAGAGGTGGTTAACATGCTGGTCGTGTTTGAGGGAACCATAAAGAAGGACAAGCCCGTCCTCCTTATGGGCTCTTCTTCCTCTGCGAAGAAGAGGCCCAGACGCAAGGGTAAGAAGCGTTCTGCCCCTGCGAAGGAGGAAAAGCCCACTAAGAAGCCCAATGCAAAGGCTTCCAAGCCAAACAAGTCCGAGGATGTTTTCCACCACTGCCACAAGCCTGGGCATTGGAGGAGGAACTGCAAGTAGTACCTCGAGCAGTTGCGAACTGCAAAAGGTATGTTCTTGTGACGCCCGAACCCACGGGAATCACGATTTGGGGTAAATAAAAAATTTCGAATAAAAGAAGGGCTAAAAGATAATTTGCTATAGGCTGTATTTCCTATAACTTGAAAGAAAACTCAAAACATAACCAGACACAGACACAATACTAATTACGGCGCCAACTGCTGAATCTTGTTTGCGGAAAAACAGAGTATATTATATAACCTTGAAATTGCGATTTACAACCAGCTGCTATTCTATGTAAATATACAACCGTTGTAACTCTAATACAGATCCTACAAAAGATAAAACAACATTATCCTAGACACGGATTACGTTGGCCCCTTGATAAACACAACCACCCAACTGCTGGTTTCAAGTTTCACCTGCTGTTCGTCCATCAGTTGTCGCACCTGCACCATTTTAAAAGCTAGTGAGCCTAGAGGCTCAGCAAGTAAAACCTGGGTAATAGCAATTCAAATATACAGGTGGACATCTGTTCAATACATATATTATGGAAATTTAATGAACAATATCATTTTCATAAACAGTTCAATAAACATTCAATGGCAAAAACAGGGGATGATAGCCCAGCTTCTCATTGTTAACAATTTCAATATCATTTTTAGTTGATCATGGCATATAAGTTCTATGTGGTCCAATTTGCACTTGATCAAATGACTTCGGAAATCCGTTCTAGCATATAGCTCATGGGTGACCGTCAACTATCTATGTCATAATCTAAAATAGCTTTTGTTCCTTAACAACCCTTTCTTTAAACATTACTTGAAATTTCTGTAAATCATCGGGTTCCATCATTTTAAACATTTGCT
>KQ994608.1:0-11258 GCA_001598015.1 Dorcoceras hygrometricum
GATACATGTTTTCTTTGTACTGTATGCTATTATTTGTTGGTAGGTCGCCTTGTTGGTTTTAAACTGGAATCTTATTTTGAGTATCGCATTATTTTAACTTATATCGTTTTAAACCGTCGGGCCTAAAAGCGAAAATTTTACCCACTTTTTGATAGCTTCCGCATGTGTTTATCTGTTGTGAGCACGAGGCCTGACACCAGACATGCTGCGCGCCGTCACGACCACCTCCTGGTTCTTGCGATCGTTCTCCCTGATCCAGCCACCACTGCCAGAGCCCTTCCGGCTGGAACACCCCTAGGTCCATGGTTCTAACAAGACCAGCCACAGCCCCAAAAGTTGTCGCACGAGAGCGCACGACCCTGGAGAAGGCGACGCACCGCGCAGCCGCAGAACACACAACAGAAGGTGTTTTGCATGCAGCCACTGGTTCGCCCTTAATATCCCACTTCGAATAACTACAAACCACCCCTAGGACCCCCATGAACCCCTTAAGGTCGAGCCATAACCCCTCAAGCAGTCCATCAACCGAAGCCATGCAAGAAAGTTCGAAAAACCGTGAGATGCACATGAAACAATACGTGATCATGGACATGAATGAAAAGATCTGAAACATTCACATAAAAGTCATGCATAATATTTGTAAAACAGTGTATTATGATCTAAATGGTGAGAAAATAAAGAATAAAACATGCCTTGATCGAAAAAGAAGAGAAGATACGCGATACCGGAGCGGAGGACAATTGAGAAGACCACACCTTTGAGTTTCAATCTAAAACCTTGCAAATTTCGGTCACCTTAGGGAGAAAAGAGGCTGAAGTCGGCTGATGAGTGGGGAGGGTTTGATGAATTTTCGAAATTGTGTAGTAGGGTGAAAGAAAAGTGTACAAAAAAGCCATTCCCCCTTAGTTTTATTTAAAGAAATAAAAGGCCCATCAATATACTAGCCCTCCTTTATTTAAAAAGGCTTAAAATATTTAAAATTCAGACTTCAAGCCTTTAATTTTCGTAATATGTGGCCTCTCAAATTTAAAAGTGTAGCAAAAGTCATAAAAATGGCTCGTATAGGCGAAAAACGGGTCTCCCTCGGTAACCGTGCATAAAATCTCATTTTTTTTGGAAATGGTGCATAAAATAAAAATATTTTGCTTTAAAATATGTCTAAGGGTTAAAACATTTAAATATTTTCGATTTGGTCGTCTCCGGATTCGTCCCCGCTTACCGGAACTCAAACGGTACCGTAAAGTGACATGCACAAGTAAAGCATAAAATCATCATGTAAACACATAAATGACATGCAAATCATGCTAACATAAAGTTTTCCCCCTAGTCATGCACTCATTTCTACGTAATCCGAATTTCGGGATGTTACAACAGGAGCATCACATTCTTTCATTTCTGATGCATTTGTGGTTGAGCATGGTTGCATACCACATCTTTGAGTGATGTTGTATCTGTTGTGACTCCTGCCGGCGCGAGCTTGTTTTCCCAAGAGATTTTGTTGAACGGTGTTCTTGGGTTTGGCGAGAGTGTGTTGTTAGCCAACCTGATCAGGCTAGTGATGTGGGATTTCGATTGTATTGTGGGTATGGACGTGTTGTCTAGCTATAGGGCCACTGTGGATTGTTTCCATGGCGTTGTGCGATTTAGGCCACAGTCTGGCGAGAAATGGAATTTCTACTGCCAAGATTCCCAATCGAAGATTCCTTTAGTCTCTGCGATGGAGGTGTTTAGCCTGTTGTCGTTTGAGAATGCTGGTTTTATGATCTATGCCTTAGATGCGTCTTATTCTTCGAGCGTAGAGCTTAGTAGAGTCCCCATGGTTCGCCATTTCCCGGATGTATTTCCGGAGGAGATTCTTGGTTTTCCTCCGAGGCGGGAGATAGACTTCAGTATTGAGTTGGTGCCTGGTACAGCTCCGATTTCACGTGCTCCGTATCGTCTAGCGCCTGCTGAGTTGAGGGAGCTTAAGGATCAGCTTCGTGATTTGCTGGAGAAGGGATTCATTAGACCTAGCATGTCCCCGTGAGGAGCGCCTATCTTGTTTGTCAAGAAGAAGGATGGGTCGATGAGGATGTGCATCGACTTTAGGAAGTTGAACAAGGCGACAGTGAAGAACAATTACCCTTTGCCTAGGATCGATGACTTGTTTGATCAGCTTCAGGGTTCTGATGTGTTTTCGAAGATCGATCTGCGTTCTGGCTACCATCAGTTGCGCATCCGAGAGCAGAATGTTGAGGAGACTGCGTTTCGTACAAGGTATGGGCATTATGAGTTTATAGTTATGCCTTTCGTTTTGACGAATGCTCCTGCAGTTTTCATGGATTTGATGAATGGAGTCTTTAGAGAGTTCATCGATCAGTTTGTGATTGTGTTTATCGATGACATTTTTGTGTACTCTAAGACTCCGTTGCAGCACAAGGAGCATCTGAAAATGGTTCTTCAGAAGTTACGAGACTCGCAGCTGTATGCCAAGTTTTCTAAGTGCGAGTTTTGATTAGACCGAGTTGTGTTTCTGGGTCATTTGATTTCTGTTGATGGCATTTCTATGCATCCTAGTATGGTTGAGGCTGTTCTCAACTGGGAGTTTCCCAAGAATGTTGCTGAGATTCGTAGTTTCTTGGGTTTGGCTGGCTATTATCGGCGGTTTATAGAGGGATTTTCTAGTATATCTAAGCCAATGACGCATTGACTCAGAAATACAAGAGGTTTATGTGGACTGAGCAATGCGAGAGTAGTTTTTTTGTTGCTCAAGGTGAAGCTGACTACAGTGCCTGTGTTAGCTCTGCCGTGTGGTTCAGGTGCTTTTGTTGTTTGTGCAGATGCTTCCTTGAATGGATTGGGTTGTGTGTTGATGCAGAATGGTCGAGTCATTGCGTATGCCTCTCGGCAGTTGAAACCACATGAGACTCGTTACTTAGTTCATGATTTGTTAGCAGCAGTAGTTTTTTTGCTTTTGAAGATTTTGGCGCCACTACCTGTATGGTGAGCAATTTGTGGTGTACTCCGACCACAAGAGTCTTCAGTATCTGTTTTCTCAGTCAGATTTGAACATGAGACAACGTAGATGGATGGAGATGCTAAAGGATTTTGATTGTGAGATCAAATAACAGCCTGGGAAGATGAATGTAGTTGCTGATGCATTGAGCAGAAAGGATCAAGTGGTGATGCTGGCTTCGATGCAGATTTCGAAGGTCCATGAGCATCTTAGTACTACTGGTTGGTGATATTACCCAGCTGAGAATTATGTTGTGGTGTCTTCTTTGCAATTTGAGCCACAGATTGTTGCTAGCATTAGAGCAGCTCAGAGGACTGATCCATCCATCCATGAGTTGAAGCTGAAGGTGAGAGCTGGACAGTTGGAAGACTATTCTGTCTCTTCTGATGGTTGTTTGAGGTTTCGTGGTAGGATGGTTGTGCCAAATCTGGTTGATCTTAAGGAAGAGATCTTGCGAGAAGCGCATTGTAGTAGATACAGTGTCCATCCTGATGCAAGAAAGATGTATCATGCCTTGAAGCAGCATTACTGGTGGGCAGGTTTGAAGAGTGATGTTGCAGAGTTTTTAGCCCGTTGTTTGAATTGTCAGCAAGTCAAGGCAGAGAGGATGAGACCTGGTGGCTTGTTGCAAAGCTTAGAGGTGCCCCAATGGAATTGGGAGCACATAGCTATTGATTTTGTCACGCATTTGCCTCGTTCCAGCAGAGGTTGTGATGCAGTTTGGGTGGTAGTAGACAGATTGTCAAGTCTGCGCACATCATTCCCTACAACATGACTTATTCGTTGAAGAAGATGGCAAAGCTGTACGTAGATTTTGTGGTGCGTTTGCATGGTGTACCAGTTTCGATTGTTTCAGATCATGATCCAAGATTTAATTCCAGGTTTTGGAAGAGTTTGCAAACAGCTTTGGGTACTAGATTGGCGATGAGTACAGCGTATCACCCCCAGACAGATGGCCAATCAGAGAGAACTATCCAGATTTTAGAGGATATGTTGAGAGCTGTTGTGATGGATTTTAGTGGTAGCTGGCAAGACTCGTTGTCTTTGGTTGAGTTTTCCTACAATAACAGCTATCAGGTCACGATTGGCATGACGCCATTTGAAGCTTTGTATGGGAGGAAGTGTAGATCGCCTATATGTTGTGAATAAGTGGTGGAGAAGCAGCTGTCTTCTCCATAGTTTGTGCAGCAGATGAGAGATCAAGTGGATTTGATTCGTAAGAGAATGAAAGCTGCACAACATCGCCAAGCAAGTTATGCGAATAAGAGGTGTAGGCCTTTAGAATTTGAGGTTGTTGTTCTAGTTTTCCATAAGGTTTCTCCCTTCCGCAGTGTATTGGGCCGTAAAAATGAGGATAAGGCCGCCCGAGTTCGAGACTAGTATCTGCGATGCAAAGTACCATGTTTCATTGGTACGGAACATTGTGATGTTCTGAGCATGCAGATAGATAGTGACCTGGTGATCTATCGAGCTACCCTCGTTCGGACTTTCCAAGTGGTTACCATTTGTCGAGTGGATAAGTCCGAGGTCTTGGTTGTACTGATTAGTCCTCACGACTCGAAACATCATTGAGACTCTACATGATAGGCGTCTCACTTTGACTCGTTTGCCGACTCACTTGGGGTCATAAGGTGTCGGGATTGGGTGAGACCCCGATGCTTGTAAGAGTCGATGCATCGTTGTCGAGGATTCACCGCTCGAAGACATGCGTGGATATCCTATGCTATCTGAGGGGATAATAGTGTATAAATCTCTGGCCAGAGTGCTAGAAGTGTTTTAGGTAAATGTGTTTACCTATTTACACTCGCGATGTCACTATTCGATCTCCAAGATGTACGCATAGCTATCGGATCTATAGCGACTCTCGATTTACCAATGGTCGTTGATATGATCGGGATATATGGATTGAAAGGACCATACTGTACGCTAACCACGACCAACTGGTTCTTGCAGGCACTATCAGTTATACCTAGGGGATCATGGGGCGATGTTGCTAGACGCTTTTACCATGATCCGATGGGCAAGTCCGGAATTGTGATTCCAGAGCCACAATGGTTGTGGGCCCACGGCTAGCTGTATCCCTGAACCATTGAGGGTCACACAAGTACTGGATTCGAGATTCCCGCACGGATACTGAGCACAATGTGTTGAGCACGAGAAGAGGATTTTGGGTAGTGCGACTTCCTAAAAGTCAACAGGGGTCAAATCGTGATTTCCCACTGTTGAGGGGCAAAACGGTCATTTTGCACTGGGGTTCTGAAAAATTGTTTTTCAGATCATAATATTCATTTTTGGAAACTGAGTCGATCCGTCCGATCTGATCGGCGATCGGAGTTACGATGAAGTCACGGTGATAGGGTTGAACTGAATGTTCACCCGTTGGACCCGGGCCCGTTGGGCCGGTCCAAGACTATGACTAAGTCTATTTAATTAGGCTTGTAGACTTCATAACATATTGATTAGACACAAACCCTAACCCTAAGTTCTTGTAGCCGCCGCCTCCCATCCTCTCAAAAGCCTCGCCGCCGCCGCCCGGTGCACGCCGCCGCCGCTTCGTCGGAATTTGTTCCGGCCAATCTTGACGAGGAGAATCCGTCCGCGCCGATCTCGTCAGGCTTTCAAGTGCAGGCTGATGAAGGAATCCCGTCTCCGGTCGTGGACCTGATTGACGTAGTCTACCGCAATCTACCGTGAAGTGCCGGTTTCCTCGAGAAACTGGTCGGAGCCAGGCACGAGTTGCCAGCAAGGTAGCGATCTAAACGCCCTATGAATGTCATAGATTGTTATTTGTAATTGAATTGTATTGATCGTCTCCCGGCCAATTTTTATTCTTTCGCTGCCTCGCCGGGAGGCATGATCCGGATCCGCCGTGGCATCCCAACAAAATCTGTTTCTACTGTTTACTTTTGGCGCCATATGCTTATTTCAGTTTTGTGTAAGGGAATACAGCTTACTTTATTTCTAATTTAGTCCATCTAAGTTCCTTCGAACCTTATTTATTTCAAATCCGTTGATTCCCATGGGTTTGGGCGTCACAGTACCATTCAGGTTTTCCAGGTTATTCAGCTGGCTATGGAGGTGAATCAGCTGGTGATGCCCCCAGAGGTTGACTAGAGTGTCCCAGTTATTTATATTTTATAATTATGTATTAGAGTTGTCGCCGGGGAATGCCTCGTGCTATCGTTGTATTCAGATTTGAGGTTGTGTTGGTTTGGGATACTCGATGCTTGTATTTGTTATCTACAGCTGCCGATGTTCAGCTTTTGGGTTGTTGTAAAACCAATATTTTGAGTACAAGTGTATTTTGAAAGTATGTTGTTTAAGTCAGGCCAAAGCGAAAACTTTTAGCCACTTTTTAATGCTTCCGTTGTTGTGAATATCATGTTTACTCTTTGTTTTATGCACCGGACCTGACATTTTTGGTATCAGGGCTTAAACTGGTTAAGCTCGAATTCTTTTGATCACACTTGAGTCTAGGCACTGTGTGCTTGTTGTATGTGCTTGAGTATGTGATATTTGCTGTGTGATCTTATTGTCTTAGTGCCTTCGTAGATACCGCCTAGATGTAGGGGTAGAGCTAGAAGGCAAATCTCGATAGAATCTGAGGCTCAGAATGAGGAGGTGGAGCGTAGTATTCCCGGTCGTAGGCACGCTAGACAGGTTGATGACAAGGTAGATATGTTGACAGCCCGTGTAGATGAAATGGAACTGATTATGGCGATGTTTCAGTGGATGAATCCTCAAACGTTCAATGGTAACGAGTCTAATTACGATGCTGAGTCCTGGCTGCAGCACATTACAGGATTGTTTGATCGAGTGTGGTATGACGATGAACGTAGGTTGAGTTTAGCTACTTCACGAACTCTTGAGGAGACTGGAGTGGGAATAACTTGGAACAGTTTTTTTTTACTGCATTTCGACAGGAGTATGTGCCGGAGTCCTACGTTAATGCCCGGGAGCGCGAGTTCGATAACTTGGTTCAGGGAACCTTGTCTGTGGGGGAGTATGCTAGAAAGTTTTCTTCTATCCTTGCTTATGTTCCTCATGTGTCCGGTCGTGATAGGGTGAAGAGAAACAGATTCTTGGAAGGGCTGAACGAAGATCTTTATTCTTTGTTGTTGGCGAGTTCACCTACCAGTTATGCGGATGCGGTGGACAAGGATATGGATATTGAGGAAGGGTTGCAGAACCTTAGGTCTCTAGTTAGGCCACAAGTTGCTCAAGGTAACCGTCCCAATGTTCAAGGGGCGCAATCTACCCAACCTTCTCAGTCATCCCAACAGCCATCCCAACAATCTGGACGTCACAGGTTTAGGCCTCGAGGCCATTCATGAGACCAAAGTTTTTCAAAATAAAATCCCTCGTTTTAAATATGATTTAAAACTTATATCAAGATAAAATGTTTATTCGATAAACGAAAGGGTATTTAAAATTGTTTAAATTTCCCTACCTTCCATCAACAATGGGTGTACGTCGATGCTACCCGTATACATGGCCCGGCTCATATTATTGAGGGGGTCATGTATGCCGGAAAGCTGTCCATGCCATTGACAACTGTTGTGAGTCGGTGGGAACTCCCTTTAAAGTTGGCTCATATTATTGGGGACGTTAAGGGGACCGTCCTTCACGACTTAACATTGATGGGTCATCTTGACACGTGATAGTAAACGGCGTCATATTATTGGGCCCTTACTAGACGTGAGGTGAATACATGGAGGTTGCACCGGTTGCAATCGGAAACTACCTTTTGGGGGTCATGGATGGCTGATATTATTCGGGTCCATGATCGCTTAATTGGGCTCCGTGTACCCACTAAAGAAACCTGTTTTCTCGATTTCATTAGAGGGTGGTGAAATCGTTAAAATAGTGGGAGGGTAATTCATAAAACTTAACGACCATGCTTTATGTCTTAGCGTTTATTTTATATATAGTTAGTGATGCATGTCTGTTTTCTTTTCAGTATTACTGCTTATAAAATGGTTTCGATGAAAAACCCGCTCGCTGCTATACTGGATAGCAACAGGTTCACCGGTCTGAACTACCAAGACTGGCTCCGCAACCTCAATCTTGTATTGGCTTCGGAGAAGCTCCTCTATACGATAGAGAAGTGCCCTCTGGAGGAAACCCCTGCCGATATCAGCCCTGAGGAGCTGATTACACTTAACCAATGGCGGTACGACGAGGTTAAAGCTCGATGCTATGTGATGGCATCGATGTCCAACGAAATGCAACGGCGCTTTGTGAAGACAAAGTATGCCTCTGCCATACTCTTTCATCTCAAAGAACTGTACGGGGAGAACTCTCGACATGAGAGGTTCACGGCTGTCAAGGAGCTTATGACAAGCCGCATGCGCGATGGGACTTCGGTCCGTGAGCATGGGGTTCGTATGATTGGGCTCGTTGAAAAGCTGTCGGGCCTTGATATCGCACTTCCACACGAGCTGTCGGTGGATGTACTTCTCCTCTCGCTACCCGCTGCATTTGAACCCTTTGTGGTCAACTTCAACATGAACAAGCTGGAAGTCACCCTCGAAGAGGTAGTTAACATGCTTGTAGTGTTTGAAGGGACCATAAAGAAGGACAAACCCGTCCTCCTTCTGGGCTCTTCTTCCTCTACGAAGAAGGGGCCCAGACGCAAGAGCAAGAAGCGTTCTGCTCCTGCGAAGGAGGAAAAGTCCACCAAGAAGCCAAAGGCAAAGGCTTCCAAACCAAACAAGTCTGAGGATGTCTGTCACCACTGCTACAAGGCTGGGCATTGGAGGAGGAACTGCAAGGAGTACCTCGAGCAGTTGCGAACTGCGAAAGGTATGTTCTATATTGAAATAAATATGTCTCTTAATTCGACTTCTTGGGTACTTGATACCGGATGTGGATCTCATATCTGAAATGATTTGCAGGTGATGACAAGAAGACGACGTCTTATAGAGGGTGAGACCCACTTGAGGCTTGGCAATGGAGCAAGAGTTGCTGCTATATCTATAGGAGATGTTTACTTATTTCTATCTTCTGATTTTAAGTTGTTATTGAGAAACGTTTTGTTTGTTCCCGAATTAATAAAGAACATTATTTCTGTTTCTATGCTTGATAGTGATGGATATTCTTGTATGTTTGCTAATTCGATTTGCAATATTTACAAGAATGAATGTTTAATTGGAATTGGGGAACGCGAAAATGATTTGTACACCTTAAAATTAAAAGACGTTCCAACTCGCGATGTCGAAGCACATACAACAACGATTAAACGGAAACAAGATAACTTGAACCCAGCACAACTTTGGCACGCTAGGCTAGGTCATATTTCTTTAAGTAGGATGAACAAGTTAATTAGGAGTGAGATGTTTGATCGGTCAGACATTAACTCCCTACCGACTTGTGAATCTTGTCTTACGGGAAAGATGACTAAGCAACCCTTCAAGGGCAAGGGTGAGCGTGCTCAAGGCCTATTGTATTTGATCCATACTGATGTGTGCGGCCCGTTTAGTATTGGTACTAAATACGGTCACACATACTTCATCACCTTTACCGACGATCACTCTAGGTATGGGTACTTGTACTTAATGAAGCACAAGTCTGAATCCTTTGAAAGGTTCAAAGAATTCAAGGCTGAAGTAGAAAATCAATTAGGCAAAAGTATTAAAGCACTTCGATCCGATCGAGGTGGTGAATACTTGAGTGCTGAATTTCAAGACTATCTGAAAGAGAATGGGATTCACTGTGCCACACCACAGCTCAATGGTGTAGCGGAGCGTCGTAATCGGACCTTGTTGGACATGGTTCGATATATGATGAGCTTCACTGAACTTCCTACCTCGTTTTGGGGCTATGTGCTCGAAACGGCGGTAATGTTGTTGAACAATGTCCACACCAAGGCAGTGGATAAGACTCCATATGAGATATGGATGGGCAAACCACCCAATTACTTATACATGAGGATTTGGGGATGTCCTGCTTACGTGAAGCAGACAGTGGGAGATAAGCTGGATACGAGATCCATATTATGCTACTTCATTGGGTATCCAAAGAACTCCATTGGATACTACTTCTACTATCCGAGCGAAATAAAATTGTTTGTTTCTAGGAATGCCGCCTTTATGGAAAGGGAATTTCTAATTGATAGAAAGGGCAAAATAGTAGAGCTCGAAGAGGCTCGAGATCCAATCGAAGTACCAGATGAGTCTCCTGCACCTACAGAACCAATACTAGAAATGGTCGCACCTAGGAGATCCGAAAGGGTTTCTAGGGCTCCTGAGAGATATGGTTTTCTCCTTGAAGATGATCAAGGTGATCAAGTTGTTGGATCTGATCCAAGAACTTTCAAGGAGGCAATTTCTGATGCTGATTCAAATTTGTGGCTTGAAGCAATACAGTCTGAGTTTGACTCAATGCATGCTAACCAAGTTTGGACTCTTGTTAACCCTCCCGAAGGAATTGTTCCTATTGGGTGTAAATGGGTATACAAGAGGAAACTTGGGCCTGATGGTAAGGAAATGACCTACAAGGCACGACTGGTCGCGAAAGGTTACACTCAAAGGCAAGGTGTTGACTATGATGAAACCTTCTCGCCAGTCGCAATGTTCAAGTCCATTAGAATCTTGTTAGCCATAGCCGCATGGTACGACTATGAGATATGGCAAATGGATGTGAAAACTGTGTTCCTTAATGGAAACATTAAGGAAGATATCTATATGACGCAGCCTGAGGGTTTCACATCTGTTGGAAGCGAGCATAAGGTATGCAAGCTTCAGAGATCGATCTACGGTCTCAAAAAAGCATCGCGAAGTTGGAACCTAAGATTCGATGAAACAATAAAGGAATTTGGTTTCATCAAGAATCCCGAGGAGCCATGTGTATATAAGAAGGTAGTTAAAAGCGCTGTGACATTCCTCATACTTTATGTTGATGACATTCTACTCATTGGGAATGATGTAGGAATGCTGCAGTCAACTAAAGTATGGTTGTCTAGTAGATTATTGATGAAGGACATGGGTGAAGCATCCTATATTCTTGGAATACAGATCTATCGGGATAGATCTAAACGGATGCTCGGACTCACCCAAGCTACCTACATCGATACCATACTTAAGAGGTTCTCTATGGAAGAGTCCAAGAGAGGACACCTACCTATATTCCACGGGGTCACTCTATCCAAGTCTATGTGTCCAAAGACTGATGAAGAGATAGAGAGTATGACACATGTGCCATATGCCTCGGCAATAGGTAGTACTATGTATGGCATGATCTCGACTAGACCGGACGTCGCATA
>KQ994608.1:14651-25360 GCA_001598015.1 Dorcoceras hygrometricum
TTATGTACACATACAAAACAAAACAACAGCCAGATAAACTCCGGTGATAAACAATCTCAGTATAATCGACATATACATGAAATAACATACAGCAGTTCATATCAAAACTAACATATCAATCGAAAGGAAATGAACATATCGTATATCTTCGGACTAAGAACTGATTCCATCTCAAATCAATGCCATCAAGATTCGTATACGATCTTGACATGGATATCCATCTAACGAAATCACTCTGACTTCGAAAATAAGGTCACCTCAGACCTTGCATTAGAATCAATTCATTTTCTCTTCGTATCCTCATATTCATATCGAATTAAAAGATCCACTACCTGAGATGGATCGACACACACATATAATCTCAAGTTCTAAATCAAGAACAATAATCAAGTATGTGGTTTGTCGGGATAACTCAAGAAATCTCATTCTCGAGTACTCTAATCCCTGACTTCGAAAATAAGGTCACCTCAGACCTTGGCATTAGAATCAATTCATTTTCTCTTCGTATCCTCATATTCATATCGAATTAAAAGATCCACTACCTGAGATGGATCGACACACACAGATAATCTCAAGTTCTAAATCAAGAACAATAATCAAGTATGTGGTTTGTCGGGATAACTCAAGAAATCTCATTCTCGAGTACTCTAATCCCTGACTCTCATGTCAAATTATACCTTCGTTTATCTCTGTTTTGGGAACTGCTTCAATTACTACTTCTAACTTCTTATCACCTGAATCCCAAAGAATTCACAGAGTCGAATTCTGGTGTCTGTAGCAATCGTTACCAGGATTCTGAATTCAATCTAATCTATAGAAGAAGATCTCTGTTATCTGCAGAGTTCCCCAAGCAATCTCTATAAATTCCACGTGTCATGCTGATTATTTATCGACCAAAACGAGATAAGCACACACCGTTTGAACAACTTACTGTATTCATACATATCGCTAACCAGATACCAGTTACTGTTCTAAACAAAAACAGACGTTGCTACAGTAAGTATCTTATGACAGAAACAAACGTTTATTCTCAACGGATACCATCTTTTCCTTTCGATAGAATCAGCAGCAACCACCAGACGTTGTATTTCTCTTCGCGCCTCAAAACGACGTCGCGTCAACTAATTAAAACGACGCCGCTGCACGCCAACAACTGATGACAGATTCTCTCAACTTGATCAATTGCTGAAACGCGAAACAATGCAGATGATGTAAAGAATCGCGTCATCTTTTCTTCCAACAGCTGGTTTCACTAAATCACCCAACGATGACGTATGGGATATGTCACCATTGCTGCCACCAGCGTTACAATCAACACGCTGCGTTTCAACTTATCAAAACGACGTCACCTCACCATCAGCAACTGGTCGGGCGAAATAATTTAAACGACATCGTAATGAATACGTCATACTCTCTGTTGACAGCTGATCTCCTAACCCAGAGGCTGGATCAAACAATGCAACAAGTCCCTCACGACTGGTACCAGACGCAACACTCAAAATGCTGCGTTACAACTAAAACGACATCGCTTCTCACCAGCGACTGTTCCTCAACCAACAGCTGGTTACCCAGTCGCAAGCAGATACAATGCAACTACTGATTACCCAGTCGCAAGCTCCTCTCACCAACAGCTGATTTAACGCAACAACTGATCCACACAACGACTGGTTTAACGCAACTACTGATCAACACCACTACATCCAAACGCTACAATCTGAAAATTCAAAATCATCAAATCTATAATCCCGGGCATTACATTTCTCCCACTCTAACACATGAGTTCATCCTCGAACTCACCAGCAGTCTGTATATACATTCTGCACATATAAGAATATTGAAATAGCAGAAACTCGATGAGAACTCACTTTATTGGAATAGATATGGAAATCGTTGTCTCATGTCATCTTCAACTTCCCACGTAGCTTCTTCAACTCCATGTCGATTCCATTGAATTTTCATCAATGGAATAATCTTCGTTCGGGGTTGCTTTTCTTTTCGATCCAGTATCTGAATTGGTTGTTCAAAGTAACTGAGAGATTCATCCAGTTCAGATCAAAATCTAATACCACAGCTCTAAGCATATCCTCAAGATTCTGAATTGTTTGTTCAGTTTGTCCATCAGTTTGAGGATGATAAGCAGTGCTTAAATATAATTTCGTACCTAGAGCTTGTTTCAAGCTACTCCAAAAGTGTGAAGTAAATCTCGGATCTCGATCCGATACAATTGATTTTGGTATACCGTGAAGTCTTACCACTTCTCGTATATAGAGATCCACCATTTGATCATGTCGATAGGTCATTCGATAAGGAATAAAGCAAGCAGATTTCGTTAACCTATCGATAATTACCCAAATAGCATCACATCCTCGGGATGATCTGGCCAACTTCGTCACAAAGTCCATGGAAATATGATCCCATTTCCATTCAGGAACTGACAGACTTTGTAATAAACCAGCAGGTTTCTTTCTCTCAGCCTTCACCTGTTGGAAATTCAAACATTTTGAAACAAAATCAGTCACATCAGATTTCATTTGCTTCCACCAATATTTCTTTTTCAAATCGTTGTACATTTTTCTACCTCCAGGATGTACACTGAACCTACTTCTATGCGCTTCGTTCAATATCTGTTGCTTCAACTCTGTTACATCTGGCACAACAAGTCTGTTATTCACATACAAGACATCATCAGTGCTTACCCGATACTCAGATTTATGTCTAGATCTAACCATTTCAATCGACTTCTGGATACTCAGATCCCTCTTTTGTGCTTCTTTAATTCGAAACAATAATTCAGGTTCAGCACTGATAGCATAAACCCTTAGTGGTTTCATGTCCATCTCAAATAGATATCCAGACGTACAGAAATCCTCTATTAAACTAGATACACCCACAGTAGTCAAGGACAAAGCACATACCTTTCTACTAAGGGCATCGGCTGCTGCATTGGATTTCCCTGGATAATATTTGATTTCTCAATCAAATTTTTTCAATAAATCCAGCCACCTTCGTTGTCTCATATTCAATTCTGACTGCGAGAACAGATATTTCAAACTTTTATGATCCGAAAAGATTTCAAATTTCTCACCGTAAAGATAATGTCTACATATCTTTAATGCAAATACGATGGCTGCCAATTCAAGATCATGAATTGGATATCGGTTCTCATGTGGCTTCAATTGTCTCGAGGCATACGCAATAACATGTCCTCGCTGCATTAGAATACATCCCAATCCTTGGTAAGAAGCATCACAATAAACAACAAAACCACCAGTACCCGAAGGAATTGTCAAAACTGGTGCTGTTGTCAACCTCTTTTTCAACTCAAGAAAACTAGCTTCACAAGCTTCAGACCAAATGAAGGGTGCATTCTTCTGTGTCAGTTGAGTAATAGGCTTCGCAATACTTGAGAAATCTTGGATAAATCGACGGTAATAACCTTCCAAGCCCATAAAACTTCGAATTTCTGGCACAGATGTCGGTGTAGGCCAATTAATCACTGCTTTTATTTTGCTCGGATCAACAGAAATACCATCACCTGAAATAATATGTCCAAGGAATACCACTTTCTGCAACCAGAACTCACTTTTCGACAACTTGGCATACAATTTCTCATCTCGTAAAGTCTTCTACACAGTTCTAAGATGATTAGCGTGATCACACATGTTCTTCGAATAAATCAGAATATCATCGATAAATATAATCACAAAATCATCAAGATATTTCTGGAAGACTTTATTCATCAAACTCATAAATACTGCTGGGGCATTGGTCAATCCAAAAGGCATAACAATGAACTCATAATGACCATACCTCGTTCGAAAAGCAGTTTTAGATATATCCTCATCTCGTACTCTCAATTGATGGTAGCCGGATCGCAAATCAATTTTCGAATATACCGACGAACCCTGCAACTGATCAAACAAATCATCTATCCGGGGTAAAGGATATCGATTCTTTACCGTTGCTTTATTTAGTTGCCGGTAATCAATACATAACCTCATCGACCCGTCTTTATTTCGTACAAACAGTACTGGTGCGCCCGAAGGAGAAACACTGGGTCTAATTTATCCCTTGGCAAGAAGATCTTCAAGATGTTCTTTCAACTCTTTCAATTCAATTGGTGCCATACGATAAGGTTCTCTCGATATCGGTTGTGTACCTGGTATCAACTCAATACTGAAATCTACCTCTCGAAATGGAGGCAATCCTGGAATCTCATCAGGAAAGACATCAGCAAATTCACAAACTACTGGTATATCAACCAGTTTCGGGCTAGTCTTCATCACATCTATTTCATAAATCAGGAATCCTTCGGCTCCCTTTTGCAATAGCTAAGTCATAGAAAGAACAGAAACTAAGGGAATTCTGGCTCGTGATCCCTTACCATAGAATTTCCATTCATCAGTTTTCTCAGGTCTGAATCGAACCACTTTCTGAAAACAATCCACTGTTGCCCTGTACTTGGTTAACGTGTCTATGCCGATGATACAATCAAAATCAGACAACCCAAGCACAATACAATCAATCTCAATCTCATGACCCTCAAACTGTAATATACAATTTCTGACAGTTTTCATCGATAACATACCCCTCCCGTGAAGAAATCGACACGATCTCAGTCAAGGGTACAACAGACAACGCATTCGATACAACGAAGTGCTCAGAGATAAATGTGTGTGAAGCACCGGTATCAACTAAGACATAAGCGGGATAATTACAAAGATAGCAAGTACCTGCTATAACATCATCAGGGGCTGCTTGTGCTTGCTCCTCTGTTAATGCAAACGCTCTAGCTTGTTGCTTAGGAGGTTGGCTCACTGTCTGGCTCCCTCCTTGTCTACCCTAATGCTGAATCTGTGGTTGGAATGAATGCACAGAAGATGCTTGCTTTTCTGGCATTTATCTTGCTGCTCCATTATTCTGTGAACTTCCAGACCCACGTTGAGGACATACCCTTGCAAAGTGTCCAGGTTGATTACAGATATTGCAAAGGCCAAACACTCCTATACACTGTTCAGTAATATGTAGACCTCCACATTTGGTATAATAATCTCCAGATTTCTGTCCAACTCTTTGTTGTTTAGATTCACTGGAACTAGAAGAGCTACTAGTACCTGAACGCTTGAATTGTTTCCCTTTTCCTTTAAAGAAATTTTTCTTTCCACTACTGCTGCCCCAGTATCGAATCGAGGGGGTGGTGGAATCTGTTGTTTCTCTTGAGGTGATCTCGCTGATAGTGGCACAAACTATGCTCCTCGTTGCCTCATTAACCCTGCTTCAGCTCCCTTTGCACGATTCAATGCATCAGCAAAGGTATTCGGTCGCCCTGAATTCACTAAGGTGAACACATAGGGATTCAAGCCATATATGAACTGATCAGCTTGATCTTCATCGCTAACAGCAACGTGCGGAGCAAATTTGAGTAAACTTGTGAACTTGGCAACATATTCTTCAATGTTCAATTGACCTTTTCGCAAATTCGCAAACTCTGCTCCTTTATCCTTCCGATAAGAAACTGGAAAGTATCGCTGATAGAAAGCAGTTTTGAACACAGACCAAGTAACAACAGTACCTTGGTTTTCCAATGCTTTCTTCGTCGCTATCCACCAGGTTTTACCAAGGCCATGCAGCTGATGATTTATCAATCTCACCCGACGATCATCGGTATACTCTAACGCTTCAAATAACTGTTCTATGTCTTCTAACCAGTTATCAAAATCTATCGCATTTTCTGTTCCTGCCAATGTTGGCGGTTTGAAGGACTGGAATCGTTTCAAAAGTGTTTCCATCGGAGTTGCTGTTGCATTCAATGCATCAGTCGAAGTACTACCCTGCTCTGTTCGCGGAACAGTTCCTGTCTACCGGGTAGTTGTTCGTCGAGGAGGAATATCTAAGAATCAAACAGATTTGTTCATAAGTCCTCATTATATGATACAAAATTCAAAAACAGTAAGACATATTCCATGCAAGCATGATGCGAGCATGTAATCAATCAAAAGACTCGATCTACCCCGCTCATCTAGCTCAATCCAAGAACTTAGTGATGCTCTGATACCACCTGTTGTGAGACTCTCTTCTCAAAATTACTCTAATCTCATCTTATGGGCGATTAATTAAATCAATAAGTGTACTAAGTAGAATCTGGTTTTATGCGTGCACATTTTTTTTTTCAACAGTAGGTAACTGATGAACAGTAGGTATCTGTCAACAGATATTACGCTATAACGTGATCAATAACTAGTTGCTGAAAGGTAATGAACAGTAGATATCTGTCAACAGATATTACGCTATGGGAAGCGAAGGTTGCTGTCAGCAGCTATCCATGAAAGCTGACAACAGCTAGTGGGTCACCAAAAGTTGTTCATTCATAAAGAAATCAAAACGGTACAAAGATTAATACACCTTATATTCACTGGTACAAAATCTGTTCATGAAATACAAAACCAGATACATCAAATACTATCTATTATTTGTCTAGAAACTAAACTAACAGCAGGTTCCTAGTCTTTTCGTTTGTCGCCCTTCTTCTAGGTTTTTGCTACCCCTGTCCCAGCAACTCAATTCTTTCCTCCTGTTGTTATGCACACATACAAAACAAAACAACAGCCGGATAAACTCTTGTGAGAAACAATCTCAGTATAATAGACAGGTTCATGCAATAACATAAAGAAGTTCATATCAAAAATATTAAGTCAATATAACTGAACATCTCTCTTCGTTTCAACTAAGAATTGATTCCATTTCACATCAACACCATCAAGATTCGTATACGATCTTGACATGGATATCCATCTAACGAAATCACTCTGACTTCAAAAATAAGGTCACCTCAGACCTTGGCATTAGAATCAATTCATTTTCTCTTCGTATCCTCATATTCATATCGAATTAAAAGATCCACAACCTGAGATGGATCGACACACACAGATAATCTCAAGTTCTAAATCAAGAACAATAATCAAGTATGTGGTTTGTCGGGATAACTCAAGAAATCTCATTCTCGAGTACTCTAATACCTGACTCTCATGTCAAATTATACCTTCGTTTATCTCTGTTTTGGGAACTGCTTCAATTACTACTTGTAACTTCTTATCACCAGAATTCCAGAGAATTCACAGAGTCGAATTCTGGTGTCTGTAGCAATCGTTACCAGGATTCTGAATTCAATCTAATCTATAGAAGAAGATCTCTGTTATCTGCAGAGTTCCCCAAGCAATCTCTATAAATTCCACGTGTTATGCTGAGTATTTATCGACCAAAACAAGATAAGCACACACCGTTTGAACAACTTACTGTATTCATACATATCGCTAACCAGATACCAGTTACTGTTCTAAAAAAAAACAGACGTTGCTACAGTAAGTATCTTACGACAGAAACAAACGTTTATTCTCAACGGATACCATCTTTTCCTTTCGATAGAATCAGCAGCAACCACCAGACGTTGTATTTCTCTTCGCGCCTCAAAACGACGTCGCGTTAAAACGACGCCGCTGCACGCCAACAACTGATGACAGATTCTCTCAACTTGATCAATTGCTGAAACGCGAAACAATGCAGATGACGTAAAGAATCGCGTCATCTTTTCTGCCAACAACTGGTTTCACTAAATCACCCAACGATGACGTATGGGATATGTCACCATTGCTGCTAGTAGCTGCCACCAGCGTTACAATCAACACGCTGCGTTTCAACTTATCAAAACGACGTCACCTCACCATCAGCAACTGGTCGCGCGAAATAATTTAAACGACATCATAATGAATATGTCATACTCTCTGTTGACAGCTGATCTTCTAACCCAGCGGCTGGATCAAACAATGCAACAGGTCCCTCACGATTGGTACCAGACGCAACACTTAAAACGCTGCGTTACAACTAAAACGACGTCGCTTCTCACTAGCGACTGTTCCTCAACCAACAGCTGGTTACCCAGTCGCAAGCAGATACAAGGCAACTAATGATTACCCAGTCGCAATCTCCTCTCACCAACAGCTGATTTAACGCAACAACTGATCCACACAATGACTGGTTTAACGCAACTACTGATCAACACCACTACATCCAAAAGCTACAATCTGAAAATTCGAAATCATCAAGTCTATAATCCCGGGCATTACAGATGTTGAGGATGTATGAGCCAGATCCCTCGCAGGTGTTGAGAACTAACGAGGTTGAGTTAGATCTGACTTTGAGTTATGTGGAATATCCCTTGCAGATCTTAGATAGGAAAGAGAAACAGCTGAGGAAGAAGACCATTCCTTTGGTGATGGTTCAGTGGAGCAAACATGGTAGAGAAGAAGCTACTTGGGAACTGGAAGAGAAGATGCAGCGAGAGTGGCCGCATCTGTTTGAGTGAGCGCTGGATCAGATTTCATTAGCTAGTTTGTTCCTTGTTTGTTTTTCTATTAGTTGTTTGCTGGATGTTTCCCCAGTTATCTTGAACTCTTGTTTTGGAGTTGGTTGATTTCGAGGACGAAATCCTGTTTTAGAGGGGGAGAGATGTGAGACCCGAAAAGCTGATGAGATTAATTGACTTAATTAATCGGGCTTTATTGGATTCAGTTGAGATCAGCTTTGAGTCGATATGCTGGGAGAAGCAATCGGTTTTGTTTTAGTCCTTAGAATAGTTTTTTCATTAGCTAGTTTGTTCCTTGTTTGTTTTTCTATTAGTTGTTTGCTGGATGTTTCCCCAGTTATCTTGAACTCTTGTTTTGGAGTTGGTTGATTTCGAGGACGAAATCCTGTTTTAGAGGGGGAGAGATGTGAGACCCGAAAAGCTGATGAGATTAATTGACTTAATTAATCGGGCTTTATTGGATTCAGTTGAGATCAGCTTTGAGTCGATATGCTGGGAGAAGCAATCGGTTTTTGTTTTAGTCCTTAGAATAGTTCTGGAGAGTTAGAGTTGGCGCGGGATCTGTTCAGTAGCGAGTGCTGGGTCATCGTTGATTTCTAGCGTTCAGCAGTGGTGACGTAAGCAGTTGTCGCTGGATTTTTGGTTTTCAGTTTTGAGGAGAAGTCTGTTGTGGTGGGCGTTCAGATGTTGTCTAGCGTGCTTTCAGTATCGAGTGTTAGTACATCGTCGTTTGGATTAGTTGGAACGACAGCGTTTTGGATTAGCGAAGAAGACTCAGCTGTGAGTTGCGTTAGCTTCAGCTGTGTGAGAGATCTGTGGTAGCGTTGCTATCAGATGTTGCTTAGTTGTTCAGTAGTGAGCAGCGGGTGACGTGTCCAGCTGTGACAGTAACTCTCTGCGACGTTGTTTGGTTTAAGTGATCGCTGTTTTGGCATAGAGTAAGATCTGTTTCGAGATCTGTTTGCGAGCGGGAATATCAGCTGTGATAGCTTAAGTTTTCTGTGGAGCTGTTCCCAGTTTCTGTCAGCAGTGAGATTTTTAATAGGGAGCTTAGCCTTAGTTCTCTATTATTGTTCCCGACACTTGGAATATTTCCCGATAACAAATTCTGTCGCGATACCCTAGCTACTGTTCACCGAACCTTATCTCCTCCAATTGCCGACGGTAGAAAGCTCCGAATTGGAGTGAGAGTTGTAGCATTGGACTCCTCTGTTAGAGTAGATGCTCAACTAGCCAACTTGTGGCGTGTGGGTTTTATAGACTCTTGTACAAACAATCTTTATATATGATATTCGCATTTTCTTATATGGCGTTCTTTACTTTCATTATGTGTGTAATGATTTACAATTGCGTTGAGTAAAGACCTAGAATGCACTTAAGCGTATGTTGGATGTGATAGTGGGTATGACGACTATCATGAAACACATCTAATAGTCGCTGTGTATTCTGAACATGTTCCTAGTCGATTGGGCCTTTGATCTCCAAGATGTATGCATGGCTATCGGATCTATAGCGACTCTCGATTTACCAAAGGTCGTTGATCTGATCGGGATATATGGATTGAAAGGACCGTACTGTACGCTAACCACGACCAACTAGTTCTTGCAGGCACTATCAGTGATACCTAGGGGATCATGGGGCGATGTTGCTAGACGCTTTACCATGATCCGTTGGGCAAGTCCGGAATTGTGATTCCGCAGCCACAATGGTTGTGGGCCCACGGCTAGCTGTATCCCTGAACCATTGAGGGTCACACAAGTACTAGATCCGAGATTCTCGCATGGATACTCAGCTCAATGTGTTGAGCACGAGAAAAGGATTTCGGGAAGTGCGACTTCCTAAAAGTCAACAGGGGTCAAACCGGGGTTTCCCGCTGTTGAGGGGCAAAACGGTCTTTTTGCACTGTGGTTCTGAAAAATGATTTTTCAGATCATATTATTCAGTTTTGGAAACTGAGTCGATCGGTCCGATCTGATCGGCGATCGGAGTTACGATGAAGTCTCGGTGGTGGAGATGAACTGAATGTTCATTGTTGGACCCGGGCCCGTTGGGCCGGTCCAAGTCCAACACTCTATTTAATTGTGATTAAGAGACTTAATTCAAAACACTTCATACACTTGATTAACCCTAGCACTAAGATAGCCGCCCCTCCCTCTCTCAACTCACGCCGCCGCCGCCGCCGATCTTCGCCGGAAATTTGTTTCCGGCCAGTTCGACGAGGAGAATTCGTTCGTGCTGATCTCGTCAGCGCTTCTAGTGCAGCCTGACGAAGGAGTCTCGGATCTGGTCGTGGACCGGATTGGCGTAAACTACCGCAATCTACCAAGAAGAGTCGGGTTCTTGTAATACC
>KQ994611.1:0-10709 GCA_001598015.1 Dorcoceras hygrometricum
GTCATAACATTCAGTTTTGGAAACTGGGTCGATCGGTCCGATCTGATCGTCGATCGAAGTTATGATGAAATCGTGGTGATTTAAATGAACCGAATGTTCATATATGGACTTGGGCCTGACTCAAGTCCAATGGGCCGGTTCAAGCCCATGTGTACTAATTATATGTTAGTACTCTACTAGGGCCTTAATCACTTGTAACACTAATACACAACATAACCCTAGCTCCAATCACCTTGGCCGCCGCCCCCACTCCACCTCTCCTAACTCTCGGCCGCGCCTCTTGCCACGCACCGCCACCGTCGGCCACACGCCGCCGCCCCTCGCCGGACTTGTTCCGGCCATCGTGAAGAGGTGTTTTCGATCGTACCAAAATCCATCAGCTTTCTAGTGCAGGCTGATTGGAGGAAGATTGAATCCGGTCGTGGACCTGATTGGAGAATCTACCACCGTCTACAGTTTGAAGTGCCGGTTTCCTCGTGAAACTGGTCGGAGCCAGGCGCCTAGACGCCAGCAAGGTAACTGTCTAGAACACCCTATGAATGTTTGTAGATTGATTTGAATGTATTGAACACTTTCCGGGCATTTTTTGTTTTTCCGCTGCGCCCCAGGAAGTGGGATCCGGATCCGCCACCGCTATTCCAACAGTCGTTTGATGTTGTGTAATTGAAGTGCAACGTCTGTTGGTCGACTGTTCCCGTTGAGAAGAAACGTTGAATTCAGTTGTAAGACTTCTACTGTAGCATTACCCGACGCCTGATTTAGGGGAGCAGCAGCTGTTGTATGGAGATTTATATGGATAAGTGTTGAGCGACACTTAGATTATTCTCTACCCGATATTTCTTATATCAATCTTCGAAACCCTCGATAGCTAATTTTCACCCGAACTTTTCTCCAGTAGATTTCTGATGATTTCAGCCGTTGTTTTGAACGAGATTGGTGGCGCTGGATTCTCCTTGAGTTGCTCTTTCATTGATACCAACTAGAAGGTTTGTATCAACCTGTGAGAGGATCACGGAGTGGCTGCCGAGTTCGTGTAGCATCGTATTTTGAAGCTTTGGTTCTCCTGTGTCGTTGCGGCTTTTGGATTTGTGGCCCAGGAGCTTCCTGTCGTGGTTGCCGAAGCCAGGAGGAACCTATTTTGCTTAGGCCGTGAGTTTGCCGTGACTAGTGATATATGTTGAGATTGAACTGAGACTTGAAGGTACGAATTGGAGCAACTCTAACAGCTTTGAGCGTGGACATGACTGTATTTCATGTTATGAAATCTGTTGGATTGATTCTGTGATTTTACGTGTAACAGTTTGATGAATTGTTTGAGTATATTCTATTTTCACGTATGGTTGTGTATGCATTGAGAATTGATTATTGAATGGCATTCATGCATACATCTTGAGCCTGATTAACAGATTGATTGATGACCTGAGATATAGCCACGTTGTTACCGGCAGACAGATGTGTCGTTCCTGAATGGTCCAATGCTATCATCGGAGTGGTGACCAACCGATTGGTTGTGTCTAAATACCACCGAGCTGTGATGGCTGACGGGCCTAAAGATCACGGACCGATGATTTCCCCGGTTGATACACTGTGCGGGTATAGAGGCTCGATTGAGATGTACTGCCAGCTGATTAGCAGGCCTTGTTGACCGATTCCTTTGATAGCCTCATGCATTTCATAACTTGAGATATAGCATGTTGCATGATTTGCTGTTTTGATGGCTCTTCGTACTGAGGCTTGACCTCGTATTTTCTTTCCTGCTTTTGTTGTTTGGGTGTGTGTTGCCCAGTTGCAGGATCTTCAGGTAACCAAGCTGGACATACTGGAACATCAGCTGGTCAATCCCCATTTCCTTGAGTCCCAGTTATATTTGTATTATGTATTGAACCAGGGGATGCCCTGTGTTTTTATGTATTGTGGATCTGTATCTGATTTGACACTTATTGTTGCCTGTTGTTGTATGAGTTTATATTTAAACTAGTATTTTGAGTATGGATATTTTAAATGAGGATTTGAGTTCAGGCCAAATTATTTCGAAAATTTTTAACCCTATTTTATGCTTCTGCGTTTATGTACTTAATTGTGCTATTAATCCTTGTTGTTTAGCACGAGGCCTGACATTTTGGTATCAGAGCTTAAACTGGGATAAGCTCGTTTTTCTTTGATCACACTCGAGTCTAGACACAGAGTTTGGATTTGATTTTGATTGACTTTGTGTCTTATGTGATTATTTTACTTGCTTTTGTGATTTATTTGCTGTTATTTCTTACCCTGAGACTTGTTTAGATGCCGCCGAGGAGAGGTAGAGGTAGGACTGCTAGACGTTCCGCTGAGGAGCCTAGGGCCTCAGATAGTGATGAGGGCATTCAGCAGAATATCCCTTTGCGTCGTCGAGATAGACAGGCAGAGGTAGAGGATGTGACGAGACGGATTGGTGAGATGGAGCTAGTCTTGGCTAGGTTTCAGCGGACGAATCCCCATACGTTCGCCGATGCTGAAGGAGGTTTGATGGCCGAGGGTTGGCTAATTCAGATGGAATAATTGTTTGATACTTTGGAGTACGCTCCTGAGAAGAGATTGAAGCTAGCGGTGTTGCAGTTGAGAGATAATGCACAACGCTGGTGGAGAGGTACTTCCCGTATCTTGCGTGAGAGTGGGGCTGTGATTACTTGGGAGAGCTTCTGTGCAGTGTTTCGATAGGAGTATCCCCAGAGTCCTACTACAACAGCCGTGAACGAGAGTTTGACAACTTGAAACAAGGGAATATTAAGGTGGCAGAGTATGCCAGACAGTTCTCTTCGCTTTTGATGTATGTTCCCCATGTTGCTAACCAGGATAGGACTAAGAGGAACAAGTTTCTGAAGGGTTTGAGGCCTGATCTGTTCCGGATGGTGTTGTCTGGTTCACCTGCGACTTATGCTGAGGCCGTGGATCAGGCTGTAGATATTGAGGAGAGTTTGTTGGAGGCACAGGCTCCGGTGCAGCCGTAAGTGGGGCGCTCTTTTCAACCGGTGCAAGATGTGTCGCAATCATTTCAGTCTCCTCAGTGATCGCAGCAATCGAATCCTCAGAGGTTCAAGCCCCGAGGTAAACAATTTAAGAAGAAGTCAGATTCGAGTTCCTCTGGTTCCGTGAGTTCTAGTGACAGTAGTTCTAGCGGTGTGTTTTGTGGACAATGTGGAGGGAAACATGAGACTTCCCCATGTCGTGGGTGAGAGGTCTTTCTCATCTCTGTGGACAACCAGGTTGTTTGGAGCTGTGGAGCTTAGACTGATGTTTTGTCAGTTCTTTGTAGGAGTTGTTTGACTATGTGAGATCAAATCATTGTCTTGAATCTCACTGCTTTGATCAGTTTACAACTGCTTGGCCTTAGTTATTGTTTGTGTAAATTTGCGAATTGCTGGGCGTGCCAGGCGCTCGTGCGCCAATTCGTGTAAAAAAGCGTAAAAATATCTAACTTCTAAAATCGAAACGAAAATAGGAACTAAACTTGACCGTCAGTTATAATCTCCTAAACGATATGATACCGAAAAGAAAAATGATCAAATTGAAATTCATAGGAATAAACTCCTGACATTGATTTGTATTTTCAACAAAAATGTAGGATGTTTACAAGAATGTAATAATAAAAACAAAGTCGAAAAGTTGAATTGAAATGCAGAAAGCCTAATGAAACTAGGAAATTTGAATGATAAATTTGCTGAGAATTGACAGTAAGTTGTGCAGACTTCTGTGCTGAGTTTTTGTGCAGATTGTTGATCCTTCATTCTGTTGGATTGCTTGATTAGATTTGATGAGCATGTTTTGATGACCCATCTGATTGTTTTGGGAATTAGGGATTTTGATTGTATCTTGGTTATGGATGTGTTGACTGAATATAGAGCGACTGTAGACTGCTTCCATGGTGTGATTTAGATTTTGATTGAGTCATGTTTTGATTGACCCATCTGATTGTTTTGGGAATTAGGGATTTTGATTGTATCTTGGTTATGGATGTGTGACTGAATATAGAGCGACTGTAGACTGCTTCCATGGTGTGGTTAGATTTCGGCCTCGATCTGGAGAGAAATGGGAGTTCTATGGTGCTGATTCGCGACCTAAGATTCCTATGGTGTCCGCCATGGAGATGTTTAGTCTGTTGTCGCTGGAGAATTCAGGGTTTATGATCTATGCCCTAGATGTTTCCCATGAGTCGAGAGTGGAGTTGAGTGATGTTCCGATTGCTCAAGAGTTCCCAGATGTGTTTCCATATGAGATTCCTGGATTCCCTCCGAGGCAAGAGATTGACTTCAGTATTGAGTTGGTGCCTGGTACGGCCCCGATTTCTAGAGCTCCGTATCGATTGGCGCCAGTGAAGTTGAAAGAACTCAAGGATCAGTTGAGAGATCTTCTTGAGAGAGGCTTCATTCGACCGAGTATGTCACCTTGGGGAGCTCCGATTCTGTTTGTGAAGAAGAAAGATGGATCTATGAGGATGTGCGTGATTTTCGGCAGTTGAACAAAGTGACAGTGAAGAACAAGTATCTGTTGCCGAGGATTGATGACTTGTTCGATCAGTGCAAGGATCGACCGTGTACTCGAAGATTGATTTACGATCTGGCTATCATCAGTTGAGGATTAGAGATGCTGATGTAGCGAAGACAGCCTTCCGGACGAGATACGGGCATTATGAGTTTCTTGTGATGCCGTTTGGATTGACGAATTCTCCTGCTGTGATTATGGATTTGATGAATACGCGTTTTTAGCGAGTACATTGATCGATTCGTGATTGTCTTTATAGACGACATCTTGGTGTATTCGAGGAGTTTCAGATAGCATAAAGAGCACTTGAGACTGGTGTTGCAGACACTAAGAGACTCACAATTGTATGCCAAGTTCAGCAAGTGTGAATTCTGGCTGGACAAAGTTATCTTCTTGGGTCATGTGATTTCAGCGCAAGGAATTTCGATGGATCCTAGTAAGGTCGAAGCAGTTCTTAACTGGGAGCGACCTGGGAATGTTTTCGAGATCCGTAGTTTCTTGGGATTGGCTGGCTATTATAGGCGTTTCATTGAGAAGTTTTCTTCGATAGCCAGGCCGATGACTCAGTTGACCCAGAAGGATAGGAAGTTTGTTTGGACTGATGAGTGTGAGTCGAGTTTTCAGATGCTGAAGGAGAAGTTGACTAATGCTCCTGTTTTGTCCTTGCCTTCGAGTCCTGGAGGTTTTGTGGTGTGCTCTGATGCTTCTCTGAGTGGTTTGGGATGTGTTTTGATGCAGAACAAGTACGTGATTGCGTATGCGTCTCGACAGTTGAAGCCTCACGAGACGAGGTACCCCATTCATGATCTTGAGTTGGCTGCGATTGTGTTTGCCTTGAAGATATGGAGACACTACCTTTATGGTGAGGAGTTTGTGGTGTACACCGACCACAAAAGTTTGAAGTATATCTTCACCCAGTCCGATTTGAATATGAGCCAACGTCGTTGGATGGAGTTGCTTAAGGATTTTGATTGCGAGATACAGTATCAGCCTGGGCGGATGAATTTGGTTGCCGATGCTTTGAGTAGAAAAGCCCAGTCTGCGATGCTGACATCCTTGAGTATCTCGAGAGTCCACGAGCAGTTGAGTACTTCTGGTTGGAGATTCCAGCCGAGTGATCAGTACTTCATAGTTTCTTCGATTCAGGTTGAACCACAGATTATGATTGACATCAGGGAGGCGCAGAGGACTGATCCGTATATCCATGAGTTGAAGATTAAGGCCCAGAATGGTCTGTCAGGAGACGAGAGTCCACGAGCAGTTGAGTACTTCTGGTTGGAGATTCCAGCCGAGTGATCAGTACTTCATAGTTTCTTCGATTCAGGTTGAACCACAGATTATGATTGACATCAGGGAGGCGCAGAGGACTGATCCGTATATCCATGAGTTGAAGATTAAGGCCCAGAATGGTCTGTCAGGAGATTTATCTGTTGCTTCCGATGGATGTCTAAGATTTCGAGGAAGGTTAGTGGTTCCGAACTTGATTGATTTGAAAGAGACTATTCTGAATGAAGCGCATTGTAGTCGATATAGCATGCATCCGGGGGAGAAGAAGATGTAACATGCTTTAAAGTCTCACTACTGGTGGGAAGGCATGAAGAGCGACATTTTTGGTTTTGTTTCTCGATGTCTGAATTGCCAGCAGGTTAAGGCTGAGAGAATGATACCTGGTGGATTGTTGTAGAGTTTAGAAGTGCCCCAGTGGAATTAGGAGCACATCGCCATGGATTTTGTGACTCATTTTCCTCGATCGATTAGGGGATGCGATGCAATTTGGATGGTGATTGATAGACTCTCGAAGTCAGCCCATTTCATTCCCTATGATGTGAGGTGTTCGATGAAGAAAAATGGCGAAGTTGTATGTCGAACATGTGGTTAGATTGCATGGAGTGCCTGTTTCGATAGTGTCAGATAGAGATCCGAGATTCACCTCTCGATTTTGGAAGAGTTTGCAAGCAGCAATGGGTTCTAGATTGGCTATGAGTACGGCATATCACCCCCAGACAGATGGCCAATCTGAGAGGACCACTCAGACTTTAGAAGATATGCTGCGTGCAGTTGTGATGGATTTCAGTGGTGGCTGGCAGGATACTTTGTCCTTAGTTGAGTTTTCTTATAACAACAGCTCCCAAGTGACTATTGGAATGGCTCCGTTTGAAGCTTTGTATGGTCGCAAGTGCAGATCTCCCGTTTGTTGGGAAGAAGTTGGTGAGAAACAACTTTCTACTCCTGAGTTTGTACAGCATATGAAAGATCAAGTTGATTTGATTCGGAGTAGGATGAAAGCGCTCAAGATAGATATGCTAGCTATGCCAATAAATGACGCAGACCGTTGGAATTTGAGGTTGGAGATAGTGTGTTTCTCAAGATTTCTCCTTTCAAGAGTGTTATTAGATTCAGATATAAGGGTAAGTTAGCTCCTAGATTCGTTGGTCCCTTTGAGATTGTTGAGTGGATTGGATAGTTGGCTTATATATTGAAGCTGACTGATGAGTTAGAAGCGATGCATGAAGTTTTTCATGTGTCAATGTTGAGAAAATATGAGCCAGATCCATCCCATGTGCTGAGGACTGATGAAGTAGAGCTGGATCAGACCTTAAGCTATGTCGAATATCCAGTGCAGATTCTGGACAGAAAGGAGAAGCAACTGAGGAATAAGGTTATACCGTTGGTGATGGTCCAATGGAGCAAGCATGGGCGTGAAGAAGCTACCTGGGAAGTTGAGGAAAAGATGAGACAAGAGTGGCCTCATCTGTTTGAGTTATGACAGCAACGTTTTCAGGTAACTTCTAGCTTGATTGATTTGTGGTTTAAGTGATTTTGCTGCTGAATTGAGATTCTGCTTAGTATTGAGTTGTGCTGGGTAGTATGGCATGTGTATATTAGGAATGGTGTCTAGTATAGTGTGTCATGATTAAGCTACCTTACTGTTGTGATTTTGATTTGATGACTTAACTGATTTCGAGGACAAAATCGATTTCTAGTGGGGGAGAGTGTGAGGACTAGAAATTCTGTTAAGTATGATTTAGTGGCTAATCAGCTTTTGGATTAAAATTGTCATGGAATTGTGATTTTTGGGTGTTCAGATTTGGTTTAGAGTTGATCAGCTATGAGTTGCTGGTTCTCGGGTGATATCAGCATCGAATTTGGAGTTCAGATGTCGCGGGAGAGATATCTGTTCGGGTTTTGCATCATCGATGAGCGATCGCGTCAGCTGTTGGTATTTTAGTTGCGATGGTCAGCAGAGAGCACTAAGGGACTCTGAAGCAACGACATTTTGTGAGCAGGAACCAGCTGTTGGTTTTGCTAGCGTATTTCTTAGCGGGTATCAAAACTACGTCGTTTGAATAAGTTGGAACGACGTCGTTTTGGGTGTAATGCTTTGTGTCAGCTGTTGGTTGTGTTGGTCATCAGCTGGAGAGGGATCTTATGCGTTGATATGACCAGGCGTTGGTTTGATCAGCTGTTGACAGCGATGGTGACGTGTCCCTCTTCGACGTCGTTTGAGTTAGTTAGTTTCTCAGCTGTTGGTCGTTGCGCGAGAGATTTGTCCTCAGCTGTTGGAGCGCTGCGCCGTTGTTTTGATTAGTTGGTACGGCGTCGTTTGATGTTGTGTAATTGAAGTGCAATGTCTGTTGGTGTCGACTGTTCCCGTTGAGAATAAACGTTGAATTCAGTTGTAAGACTTCTACTGTAGCATTACCCGACTCCTGATTTAGGGGAACAGCAGCTGTTGTATGGAGATTTATATGGATAAGTGTTGAGCGACACTTAGATTATTCTCTACCCGATATTTCTTATCTCAATCTTCGAAACCCTCGATAGCTACTGTTCACCGGAACTTTTCTCCAGTAGATTTCCGGTGATTTCTGCCGTTGTTTTGAACGAGATTGGTGGGCCTGGATTCTCCTTGAGTTGCTCTTTCATTGATACCAACTAGGAGGTTTGTATCGACTTAGGAGAGGATCGCGGAGTGGCTGTCGAGTTCGTGTAGCATCGTATTTTGAAGCTTTGGTTCTCCTGTGTCGTTGCGGCTTTTGGATTTGTCTCCTAGGAGCTTCCTGTCGTGGTTGCCGAAGCCAGGAGGAACCTATTTTGCTTAGGCCGTGAGTTTGCCGTGACTGGTGAGATCTGTTGAGATTGAACTGAGACTTGAAGGTACGAATTGGAGCAACTCTAACAGCTTTGAGCGTGGACATGGCTGTATTTCTTGTTATGAAATCTGTTGGATTGATTCTATGATTTTACGTGTAACAGTTTGATGAATTGTTTGAGTATATTCTGTTTTCACGTATGGTTGTGTATGCATTGAGAATTGATTATTGAATGGCATTCATGCATACATCTTGAGCCTGATTGACAGATTGATTGATGACCTGAGATAGAGTCACGTTGTGATCGGCAGACAGATGTGTCGTGCCTGAAAGGTCCAACGCTATCATCGGAGTGGTGACCGACCGATTGGTTGTGTCTGAATACCACAGAGCTGTGATGGCTGACGGGCCTGAAGATCACGACGATTTCCCCAGTTGATACACTGTGTGGGTATAGAGGCTCGATTGAGATGTACTGCCAGCTGATTAGTAGACCTTGTTGACCGATTCCTTTGACAGCCTCATGCATTTCATAACTTGAGATATAGCATGTTGCATGATTTGCTGTTTTGATGGCTCTTCGTACTGAGGCTTGACCTCGTATTTTCTTTTCCTGCTTTTGTTGTTTAGGTCTGTGTTGCCCAGTTGCAGGATCTTCAGGTAACCAAGCTGGACAGACTGGAACTTCAGCTGGTCGGTCCCAATTTCCTTGAGTCCCAGTTATATTTGTATTATGTATTGAACCATGGATGCCCTGTGTTTTTATGTATTGGGGATCTGTATCTGATTTGACACTTGTTGTTGCCTGTTGTTGTATGAGTTTAGATTTAAACAGTATTTTGAGTATGGATATTTTAAATGAGTATTTGAGTTCAGGCCCAAATTATTTCAAAAAATTTTAGCCCTATTTTATGCTTCCGCGTTTATGTACTTAATTGTGCTATTAATCCTTGTTGTTTAGCACGGGGCCTGACACTTTAATTTATGTATTATGATTCAGTTTTTTCCTGCATTACGTGATCTTGTTATCCTTAGTTTTACTAGGGGATCACTAGTTTTCCTGATGCAGGTGAGGCAGCTCAAGGGCAGGCGGGTGGCACGAGCTGAACTAGATTTGGGGGTTGCGTGTGTTTGTCAATGGCCAGCATTTCCGCAAAGTCAATGCTGTTGTTGTTTTTGATCTTTTGTCAAAATCTGTATTAAGATACATTACAACAATACAGAATTCATATAGAGTTCCAATAGTTGTAATATCATTTTGTAATCGAAATCTGAAGTCTTATATTCCAAATCTGTTTCCACTGTTTACTTTTGGCACCATCTGTTTGTATTCAATTTTTATAAGGGAATGCAGCTTCCAATATTTCGGATTTAGTCCTTTTATTTCCTTTCGATTTTCCATTTACTCCATTCCGTTGATTCCCATGGATTTGGGCGTCACAACTTGGTATCAGAGCGTGGTCTGGAGATAAACACACACTTCCCAGTCTGGAGCAGCTTTCAATTAAAGGAAGTAAAGTTTTAGTTTTAAGGACTTATGGCATAGAGGACCCGGTCATCAGGAAGGGACAGGATTATGGTACGACTATAATCCCTTAGCAAAGGGACCAAGATTATGGAATTACTGTAATTCCTTCACAGAGAGTTACTGAATTCAGATAACATGCTTCATGCACCAGGACCACCAGAGAGCCTCTAGACCATAAGTCACTCAGTATAAAGCGATTCTGTAGCGCCCCGAAATCCATAGGACCACATATTTAACCCTTTTCTAATTTCAAGGGTCTATTTGTTATTGCGTGTTTCAGCCTTGAGTTCATTTTGATTTCAGATGTTATTTTGAGACATGGCGCCGAAGGTTTCCAGGCAGTCGTCGCCCGAGCACAAACACGAGCAAATGCAGTTGTTCGAAATTGCCATCAGCTGGACAAGATAACTCTTTTAAAAATATTTGGTAAAGTTTTCAAATTCAAAACAGTAGTAGGGAGTATTTGACAAATTATTTCGAAAAAGGACACGGGTTGGTAGGATCTCATGCCTACTCGAGTGTTAATACCTACTACAAATCATATCTCGTATATGATTGCTTTACGAAGC
>KQ994612.1:9955-22490 GCA_001598015.1 Dorcoceras hygrometricum
ATGTCTTCAATCAAAAATCCACTTGCTGCTATACTGGATAGCAACAAGTTCACTGGTTTGAACTACCAATATTGGCTTCGAAACCTCAAGATTGTCTTGGCTTCGGAGAAACTTCTCTAAACTCTAGATAAGACCCCTCCGAAGGAAGCCCCTGCCGATGCCAGTCCTGAGGAGCTGGCAAAGCTGGACAAATGGTGGGATGACGAGCTTAAGGCACGGTGCTATATGATAGCATCGATGTCCAACGAAATGTAACGGCGCTTTGAGAAGACGAAGTATGCTGCTGACATACTCTTTCATCTTAAGGAACTGTATGGGGAGAACTCTCGACATGAGAGGTTCACCACTGTCAAGGAGCTTATGACGAGCCGCATGCGCGATGGGACTTCGGTCCGCGAGCATGGGGTTCGTATGATTGGGCTCGTTGAAATGTTGGCGGACCTTGATATCACACTTCCACATGAGCTGTCTGTGGATCTGATTCTCCTCTCCCTCCCTGCTGCATTCGACCCTTTGTGGTCAACTTTAACATGAAAAAACTGGAAGCCACCCTTGAAGAGGTGGTAAACATTCTTGTCGTATTCGAGGGGACCATAAAGAAGGACAAGCCCGTCCTCCTTATGGGCTCTTCTTCCTCTGCGAAGAAGGGGCCCAAACGCAAGGGTAAGAAGAGTTCTGCCCCTGCGAAGGAGGGAAAGCCCACCAAGAAGCCCAAGGCAGGGACTTCAAAGCCGAACAAATCTGAGGATGTTCGCCACCACTGTCACAAGCCTGGACATTGGAGGAGGAACTGTAAGGATTACCTCGAGCAGTTGCGAACTGCAAAAGGTATGTTCTACATTGAAATAAATATGTCTCTTAACTCGACTTCTTGGGTACTTAATACCGGATGTGGATCTCATATCTGCAATGATTTGCAGGTAATGACAAGAAGTCGACGTCTTAGAGAGGGTGAGACCCACTTGAGGCTTGGCAACGGAGCAAAGGTTGCTGCTGAAGCTATAGGAGATGTTTATTTATTTCTGTCTTCAAATTTTAAGTTGTTGTTAAGAAACGTTTTATTTGTTCCTGAATTAATAAAGAACATCATTTCTGTTTCTATGCTTGATATTGATGGTTATTCTTGTCATTTTGCCAATTCGATTTGCAATATATACAAGAATGAATGTTTGATTGGAATTGGGGACTGCGAAAATGATCTATACGCCTTAAAATTGATAGAAGTTCCAACTCGCGATGTGGAAACACATACAACAACAATAAAAAGGAAAAGCATTAGTTTGAACCCGGCACAACTTTGGCACGCTAGGCTAGGTCATGTTTCCTTGAATTGGATGAACAAGTTGATTAGGAGTGACATGTTTGATATGTCTGATATTAACTCCCTACCAACTTGTGAGTCTTGTCTCAAGGGAAAAATGACTAAATTATCCTTCACGGGCAAGCCTGAACGTGCTCAAGGCCTATTGGATTTGATCCACACTGATGTGTGTGGCCCACTTAGCATTGGTACTAAGTCCGGTCACACCTACTTCATCACATTTACCGATGATCACTCTAGGTATGGGTACTTGTACTTAATGAAGAACAAGTCTGAATCCTTTAAAAAGTTCAAATAATTCAAGGCTGAAGTAGAAAATCAGTTGGGGAAAAGTATTAAAACACTTCGATCCGATCGAGGTAGAGAATACTTGACTGTCGAATTTCAAGACTATCTTAAAGAGAATGAGATTCTCTCACAGTGGACCCCTCCGGCCACACCACAGCAATGGTGTAGCGGAGCGTCGTAATCGAACCTTGATGGACATGGTTCGATCTATGATGAGTTTCACTGAACTTCTTGCCTAGTTTTGGGGCTATGCGCTCGAAACGGCGGTAATGTTGTTGAACAACGTCCACACCAAGGCGGTGGATGAAACTCGATATGAGATATGGATGGGCAAGCCACCCAAATACTCATACTTGAGGATTTTTGGATGTCCTGCTTACGTGAAGTAGACAGTGGGAGATAAGCTGGATAATAGATCCATCTTATGTTACTTCATTGGGTATCCAAAGAATTCTATTGGATACTACTTCTACTATCCAAACGAAACAAAATTGTTTGTTTTTAGAAATGCCACCTTTCTGGAAAGGGAATTTCTACTTGATAGAAAAGGCAAAATAGTAGAACTCGAAGATGTTCGAGAACCAAATGAAGTACCAAGTGAATCTCCCGCACCTCAAGAGCCAATACTTGATATGGACACGCCTAGGAGATCTGAAAAGGTTCCTAGGGCTCCTGTTAGATATGGTTTCCTCCTTGAAGATGATCAAAGTGATCAAACTATTGGATGTGATCCAAGAACCTTCAAGGAGGCAATTTCCGATGCTGATTCTAATTTGTGGCTTGAAGCAATGCAATCTGAGATTGACTCAATGAATTCAAACCAAGTTTGGACTCTTGTTAATCCTCTCGAAGGAATAGTTCCTATTAGGTGTAAATGGATATACAAGAGAAAGCTTGGGCCTGATGGTAAGGTACTGACCTTC
This sequence comes from Dorcoceras hygrometricum, assembly GCA_001598015.1. Taxonomy (NCBI): domain Eukaryota; kingdom Viridiplantae; phylum Streptophyta; class Magnoliopsida; order Lamiales; family Gesneriaceae; genus Dorcoceras; species Dorcoceras hygrometricum. Next base: position 12,488 of record KQ994612.1, read on the forward strand.
AAGGCACGACTGGTCGCGAAAGGTTACACTCAAAGACAAGGTGTTGACTATGATTAAACCTTCTCACCAGTCGCAATGTTCAAGTCAATTAGAATACTACTAGCCATAGTATGGTACGACTATGAGATATGGCAAATGGATGTGAAAACTACGTTCCTTAATGAAAACATTAAGGAAGAAATCTATATGACGCAGCCTGAGGGTTTCACGTCTGTAGGAAGTGAGCATAAAGTATGCAAACTTCAGAGATCGATCTATGGTCTCAAACAAGCATCGAGAAGTTGGAACCTGAGATTTGATGAAAAAATTAAAGAATTTGGTTTCATCAAGAATCCCGAGGAGCCATGTTGTATAAGAAGGTAGTTAAAAGCGCTGTGACATTCTTTTTACTTTATGTTGATGACATTCTACTCATTGGGAATGATGCAGGAATGTTGCAGTCAACTAAAGTATGGTTGTCTAGTAGATTCTCGATGAAGGACATGGGTGAAGCATCCTATATTCTAGGAATACAGATCTATAGAGATAGATCGAAAAGGATGCTCGGACTCACCCAAGCTACATACATCGATACCATACTTAAGCGGTTCTCTATGGAAGTGTCCAAGAGAGGACACCTACCTATGTTCCACGGGGTCACTCTATCTAAGTCTATGTGTCCAAAGACTGATGAGGAGATAGAGAGTATGACATGTGTGCCATATGCCTCGGAAATAGGTAGTATTATGTATGGCATGATCTCAACTAGACCAGATGTCGCATATGCTCTGAGTGTCACGAGCCGCTACCAAGCCAATCTCGGACACATGCATTGGAAGGCCGTGAAAGATATTCTTAAGTACTTACGAAGGACTAAGATATGTTCATGGTCTATGGGGGTGGTGGACTGAAATTGGAAGGCTACACTGATTCTAGCTTCCAATGTGACGTGGATGATTCGAAGTCTACCTCTGGATTTGTATTCATGCTCAATGGTGGTGTCCAGTCCCGGTGTACTGCGACAACACAGGTGCCGTTGCGCAAGCAAAGGAACCTAGGTCTCACCAAAGATCCAAACACATACTGAGGAAATACCACATAATCCGGGATATTGTGGCTAGAGGTGACATAGCAGTCGAGAGAGTCACCTCTGCAGACAACATTGTTGATCCACTTACGAAGCCCTTGCTAGGACCGTTGTTTGAAAAACATCACGAAACACTGGGACTACGTCTGATGAGTAGTTGGCTTTAGGGCAAGTGGTAGACTGATAGAGTAGGTGCCCAACTATCCAACTTGTGATGTGTGGGTTCTTGTTGACTCTATGTAAAACGATCTTTATTTATGAAATTCGTATTCTTTTATGGCATTCTTTATCGTCATTATTTTATAATGTTAACAATTGTGTTGGATAAAGACCTGGAATGCACCATAGTGTATGTTAAATGTGATAGTGTATGATGGCTATCATTAAACACATCTAATAGTCACTGTGTATTCTAAACACGTTCCTAGTCGATTGGGCCGTCAAAATGAGGATAAGGCGGCCCGAGTTTGAGACTAGCATCTGTGATGTGAAGTACCACGTTTCATTGGTAGGGAACATTGTGATGTTCTGAGCATGCAGATGGATAGTGACATGGTGATCTATCGAACTACCCTCGTTCGGACTTTCCAAGTGGTTATCATTTTTCGAGTGGATTAAGTCCGAGGTCTTGGTTGTACAGATTATCCCTTATTACTCAAACGTCATTGAGACTCTACATGATAGGTGCCTCACTTTGACCCGTTTACCGACTCATTTGGGGTCATCAGGTGGCGGGGTTGGGTGAGGTCCCGATGCATGTAGGAGTCGATGCTTCATTGTCGAGGATTCACCGCTCGCCATTGTGCATGGATATCCTATGCTATCTGAGGAGATAATAGTGTGACAAATCTCTGGCCAGAGTACTAGATGTGTTTTAGGTAAATGGGTTTACCTAGTAACACATGTGATGTCACTATTTGATCTCCAAGATGTATGCATGGTTATTGGATCTCTAGCGACTCTCGATTTACCAATGGTCGTTGATCTGATCGGGATATTTGTGTTGAAAGGACCGTACTTTACGCTAACCATGACCGACTGGTTCTTGCAGGTACTATCAGTGATACCTAGGGGATCATGGGGCGATGTTGCTAGACGCTTTACCATGATCCGATGGGTTAGTCCGAAAATATGGTTTCGGAGTCACAAATGTTGTGAGCCCACGGCTAGCTGTATCCCTGAACCATTGAGGGTTACACAAGTACTGGTTTCTCAATTCCTGCATGGAAATTAATCTCAATTTGTTGAGTATAGGAGGAGGAAGGATGGAAGTGCGACTTCCTAAAATTAAATATGGTCAAAATGCAATTTCCCTAAGCTTGGGCTAGTTTGACTATCCTTGAAGCTTACAGGGGCCAAACTGCTATTTCGGATTAGGTGGTCCGAAAAATTGTTTTCACATCATAATTCTCAGTTTTGTACACTGTGTAGATCGGTCCGATCTGATCGTCGATCGGGATTATGATGGAGCCACAGTGATGGACTTGAAACCAATGTTCACCCTGGGCCTGGGCCCGACCCAAGCCCATTAAGTTGGTTCAAGCCCATGGAAAATCTATAAATACGGCCCTGGGGTATTCATTTGATTCGTACCAAAAGCTCCTCAGCTATATTCTCCCTTCCTCTCCTCTCCTCCCCACGCCGCCGCCGCCTCTCCGTCGCCGCCCGAGGCCTCCGCCGCCGTCGGACTTGTTTCGACCGTTCCGGCGAGGAGATTCCGTCCGTGAAATATTCGTCGTGTTTTCTAGTGCAGACCGACGAAGGAATTGGGATTCCGGTCGTGGACCGGATTAGGAGGCCGACACAGCTAACCGTTGAAGTGCCGATTTCCTCGTGAAATTGGTCGGAGCCAGGCGCCTAGACTCCAGCAAGGTACTGATCTAAACATCCTATGTATGTTTATATACTGATTTTTAGGTGTATTGACCGTTCCCGGGCTCCAATTTTTTAATCTTCCGCTGCATCCCAGGAGCGGGATCCGGATCCGTCGCTGCGCCAACAGAAAGGTGCTACCTTGTGTAGTCTGTTAGAATTTCACCATATTTGTTTGTCCGCTCAGATAGTGCTTTAGGGTAAGAGCTAGATCCTCCTGTATGCTTCGTTTAGAGCTGTCTGTTGTGCTAGAAGGGTAGGATAGAGCTGGTGGATCTCGTAGCTCCCAGTTCGTAGTTCTGTGCTACTGTACCTGAGTTCTGTTGTTGTTTTTTGGCCAAGCAGGTGGCAGATTGAGTATTCGGGACTTTGAATTATGTAATTGTAGCTCAGAAGTGAAGGTACGGATTTGAGCGTGTATTACAGCTTTGAGATAGGCATGGATATATGTGTATGTCTGCTAGTATGTTGTACAATGTATGATATTGTGTTGATTGTTTCAAGTTGTTGCATTTGCATACACACATTTCACTTTTGAGCTCAGATCTTGTTAGCCGTTATTTCTATGTTAATCTGTGAGTACCAGGGTTCTTGTATTGAGGACGAGCGGCAATATCGTAATCCTCATCTCCCTGCTGGGTTCTTGTTAGGCACTATGAGCAGAGTGGCTAGCTACCACATCTCATGAGTTGGGCAACAGCAGGTTGAGTGATCTGTTATGCATCTTGTACCGTGTGTTGGGACGAATGGATAGCTACCATGCTCTCACACACATCATGGCCACTATCTTCCATCCGATTGTATCAGTTGTTGAGCTGATTCTTGAGCTCCGTTGACTCCCTGTTCGGTTGTAGTCCCTTGTTCCTGCATTTTGCTGTCTCATGCATAGCACGTGCATTTATATCTGTTGCTATCTATCTGTTGTTTATGTTGCTCTCCATTGACCCCATGTCCCTCTGGGGCTGGATTGTTTGTTGGCCTGTGTGTTGTCCAGGTTTTCCAGGTTTCTCAGCTGGTCGTGATGATGGCCCAGCTGGAGGTGTCCCGGGAGGTGAATAGAGTGTCCCAGTTATGTATATTATTTATATTAGGCAGTAGAGCTGCCTCGGGGGAATACTCCAGAAGGATGTAATGTTTATTGCTAATTTGGTATGTACCCTGTTAGGGAGTCACTTTGTGCTTGTATTTGTTATTGTATCTGTTGTTGTTGGTTTTCAGTTGTTGTGTAAAACCAATATTTTCAATATCTTTGTATTTTAAAGCATGATTTTCTAAGTCAGGCCAAAGCGAAAAATTTTAGCCACTATTTAAATGCTTCCGGGTCTGACATTTATAGGTGCGTGGTTAACTCTGTGTATTTTAGCCACTATTGTATTGTGCGTGGTTAACTCTGTGTTATGCACCGGGCCTGACATTTATAGGTAGAGTGTTAGGATAAATTTTAGAAGTTTTGGTGATGAAAAATAGACAAGAAAGAAAATCCATAAAAGAGATCAATCGGACCAAAGTGACAAGATCTGGAAGAAGCTTACTTCGTTGGATATAGAAACCAGATCGGATCAGAGTCAAGTTGGTCAAGGAAAAACCATTCCAGATCATTCCGGTACGTTGGTTAAGGACAAACCAGCAAAGGTAATCTGGTCAAGCTAGCTGAGGTCAAACCAGCTTAAGGTGTGCTGGCTTAGGACAAACCAGCTGGGTACTAGGCCATACAGATACCAGTTCAAAGATGCTTAACCAGATAAGGGCAGCTTATTTGAGAAAATTCGAGAGCAAATAGCACTGAATTAAAGAGTTGAGAGAATAGATCATAGATAACAGACCAGCTGTGGTGATGAGCAACCAGCTGGAAGATCAGTTAAGAAAACCAGTTCGAAGAAAAGTAATCTTACAAGTAATACAAAACTGAGGACATGAGCATACAAGGTTCAATATCCAAATCAGAATAAAACAGAGACAAGAGAAGTATGTATTTGATCAAGCTAAGAACCCGATCAAGAAAAGCAGCTCGATATTCAGAAACCAGATCGGGAGACCAGCTAAGTTAGAGGTAACTTAGCAAATCGAATTTTGGAATGTTTGAAGTCTTGTACGTCCTGATGTATGACATTTGACATCTCTACACTAATAAGTAGTCGTTGAAACTACTTTAAGCTAATACCAGATACGCAGAGATACGGTACAAACTGAAGACGGCGCAGAGTTGCTAAAAAGGACAATGCATTTAATGAAGATGTACTTTCATCGTACAGACATTTAAGACGTCGCATGCAATTCAATTTGGATACATTCAATGTGTCTACTGGCTATATTTATTACCGTTGTATCCAAAGGATATATATAGAAGAGAATAGCAGCTAAAATAGCCCTCGCAAGCAAAAGCAGAGTTCATCTTGAACCAGCTCGCTACAAGTGACACAAGCACATATCGCTTTATTCAAAACTGTGTCATACTCTTCTACACACACACTATGTAGTGTTATGCCTTAATTGTAAATCATAACCAGGGAGTGTATAAGTGCTAGATTTGCACAACCAGCTGAGTGCTAAGTATCTGTATTGCGAACCATATTACGGGTCTGGATTCGTTGGTGTATTGCTAGGAGTTCTTGTGGCTGCTGGTTGTGGGATCGGGTTTGTACAAAGGCTTGTATAAATCAAATCTTCTAGTGGAAACCTTTCCATCGAGGAAGAAGGGGAGACGTAGAAGAATTTTCTCCGAACTTCCTGATAGGATCAATAGGATGCAACTAATGTAAATAGATAGGGTCAAGAGTTTGTTTGTGGAAGTTCAGATATCAATATCCTAGGTCTCCCCTTCTTCCTTTTCAGAAAGGTTCCACTAGAAGATTTGATGGTTACAGCTTCTGCAAACACCCAATCACTTAAGCCTCGCTTAAAGTGAACTCCTAGCAATCCAAATCTACGCAGACTCCTCTGCTGATTACAAATAATTATTTTCGAACTGCTTGATATAGCAAGTTCGTTACAGACTCTGTTTTGAATATCTCAACGAATACAACACTAACATAGTATGTAAACTTCTGGTTTCTTATACAATAAGACTCGATTTCTAACATAAAACCAGAAGGAAATCTCGAAGATAGTGTTTCTGTTTAAGCACGAAAAGCTTCAAGGATGTTCTTCGAGATTTGAGAGCTAGGATTTCAAATAGTTTTTGACTTGAAATATTTTTCCTGAATGATGCACGAAGAATCAGAGAGACGGAGATTGTAAATCGACTAAGAGCTGGTAAAATGCCAGAGAGCTTCTTCGCTTGAATCTCCTTAGCTATTTATATGCATCCATCTTCAAAGGTTATTTAATGAGCCAGTAGACACAAACCGTTTTTGAATATCTTCATCGTACAGAGCATTAATTGCACCATTAATGCTTGTGTAGAGGTTTTTCGGCTATTTTCAGAGTTGAGTAGACTTTATACCCAAAATAGGTAAACATCCATTGTACAAACTCTGCGTCCTGCACAGTATACTCTAAGTAGCTCTGATCTTGAATCTCTTTAGTCCACATTGGCTTATAGGCTTTATATGGTTTAATCTTGATCTTTGAATCATTTGGAATACAAAGTTGTTTATATCTGAAACTAAAATATGAAATCTGTTCGTATCTGAATTCTTCTTTGGCTCTGAACTCAAATCTGCTTACATATACATATGAGCTTCCAGATCTTTCTCCTTTACGAATTTCTCCCTTTTTCTCTCTTTAACTGCATCTTTATCAAATCTGAAATCCACCTCTTCAAATAATATCAGCTTTTACTGCTGCTGAGATCTGAACTGCATACGACCAATCAAAACTATTACTAACCCAGTTATGTTCCTTAGAAACATCTGATCTAATCTGTTCTGTTATAGAAGCCTCTGAACTGAACTGATATCCTCTTATCTGATCTGTTCTGAACCTTCTAAACTGACCCAATAAGCTCTGATCTGAAATCGTCATGTAAGCCTCTGAACTGTTATAAAATGCTCTGATCTAAATACTCTGATCTGATCTGAATAAGACGCTTAATCCAAATCTGAACGGATCTGATTCCCTGATAACTTATCGTCCAAATATGATATCCTTAAATTCAGTTCTTTGTCTTGTTTATGTTATCACCAAAACCTATAATTTTATCTTAACACTTCCAAAAACAAATCTCTTGTCCTTACTTCTCTTACATTCACGCATTTTATTAAATTGTTCACTGATTTAATCGTGTAATTTCCGCATAAAAATCATTTTATTACACGAGACAACAGTAGTCATTGAGAAAATTCCTAGCTGGTAACACGGCTGGAAGTTTGCATTGAGCTGTAAAATCTTTGAAACAAATTTTCAAACCAAAATTAGCAAGGAAGCTCATTCACCCCCTCCCCCCTGAACTCCCAAGCTGTTTTCGATCCTAACAAGTGGTATCAGAGCTTGGTTTCTCAGTGCTTGAACAAGTTATTCATTCATACTCATTAAATATGTCGATTTCTCATAATAAAATTCCCATGTTTTTCAAGGAGGAATACGACGTCTGGAAGATCCGGATGCATGCGTACCTAGCAGCACAAGATGAGGACATGTGGTTCATGATCACCAACGGACCGATGCAAATAATGAAGATGAATACTGATGTGGCGATAACTGCCGGTGCACCTCAATGTATTGAGAAACCCAGATTTGAGTGGACCTCGGAGTACAAGAAGAAAGCAAATATGGATAATGTAGCAAAGGATATATTATGCAAAACGCTATACAACAATATGTTTAGAAAAATCCAAACTTGCACAACTGCGAAAGAAATCTGGGAGAGCTGACTCAGATATGCAAAGGAAATGAGGATACAAAGGAAAACAAGTTGACAGTAGCCTTGCAGAAATTTGAACTAATCAAGATGAAGCCTGAAGAAACTATGGCCGACTTTTATGAACGATTCAGCTCTTTGGTGATTGAGCTGGCCAGACTGAACAAAACATACAACAACAGGGAGATGGCTCTGAAAGTGATGCGAGCATTTCCCAAGGAGTGGGATGTGAAAATGGCTTTGAGGGAGTCGAAAGACTTAAACAAGATGGAGCTGCATCACCTGTTTGCCAATCTAAAGGCTTATGAGTTTGAGTTTCAAACGAGAGCAGAAGCTGAGCCATCTACGTCTCAACCAACCAGAGCTCTTGCCGCTACAATTTCAGAACAAAGTCCATGCTCCACAAGCAGCATATCGGGTGAGGATATGAGCAAGGATGCGATGGCCTTGTTCATAAGAAAATTTGGGAAATTTATGCGAAAGCTTCGTCACATCATGGCTGATTGCAGGAAGCCACGAAGAGATGAAAAGAAGCGACCAGATCATAGCAATAACAAAGATAAGAAGGAGAAAAAGGTCTATCGGAAAGGGAAAACTGAGAAGGCCATGATGGCTGAAGAGAACAAGAGTGCGTGGGTTTATTCAGATTCAGAAGAATCCAGCTCTGGAACCTCCTCATCAAGCGAAAGTGAAGATGAAGTACAGTGTCTCATGGCCGATGACACTGAGGAGGTATTTGATTTCTCTAGTCCTGAATTTACACGTGAGGACCTTGTCACTGCACTAAATGAAATGGTCCTCGAATATAAAAAGCTTTCTCAATCATTCGAGGAATTTAAAGTTGAAAGAGAGAGTTGTGCAACGAACGATGAGCCAGTTGGCTCAAGCAATATGCAGTCTCATGGCCGATGACACTGAGGAGGTATTTGATTTCTCTAGTCCTGAATTTACACGTGAGGACCTTTTCACTGCACTAAATGAAAATGGTCCTCGAATATAAAAAGCTTTCTCAATCATTCGAGGAATTTAAAGCTGAAAGAGAGAGTTGTGCAACGAACGATGAGCCGGTTGGCTCAAGCAATATGCAAGCTGCTCTAAGTAAGCTTGTAACTAAGAATGAAAAACTGAGAAGCAAGTCCGAGGAGATTCTGAGTGAAAACCAACGATTGGTTGGAATAATAAGCTCCTGGACTAGATCCTCTGCCTCACTACAAAAACTGCATGGAGCTACAAAGCCATCTGGTGATAGAACCGGATTAGGCTATAATAGCGATGAAGGCAGTACAGCAGAAACCAGTGGTACTCCAAGGATAGAAAGGACAAAGTTTAAAACAATGAAATTTGTAAAATCCAGCACAGGACAGTTTTAAGAGGCACACTCTGGTGACTTAAAGATAGCAATTGAACCCACGATCTAGAAAGGAAGATTTTGTGGGCTCGGGTATACTGCTCCCGAGAAGCCTCGAGAGAGCTGGCTAAAGAAAAAAATTTAATAGATGCAGGGTAAACCCAAATATGGTGGTACAAAACAAGGCCAGTTCTCTCGAACTTCAACGAAGGATAGGCAGTACATGCCTAAATATCATAAGTCTAGATCGAATGGCCCATATGCTGTGTATCAAGCCCCATCCAGATCAAAGAGCACACACGGACCACACAAGTACTTTGATGCACACACTGGTACATGGGTCAAGATTATCCAAGTGTGGGTCCCAAAAGGTCTAATCAAACCTGGACCCAAATGAATAAAAGGGTACCAAATCTTCTTGACTTGTGATTGCAGGAACAACAGTTATCACGATTGGAGCAATCGACGTGGTATCTGGACAATGGATGTGCAAAGCATAAGACTAGAGATTCTATGCTGCTCACAGATATCAAATCAAAGACCCAAGATCACCTTTGGTGATAACTCTAACGGTAACACTGTGGGTAAGAATAAGCTTACCCACGGTAATTTTACCGTCAACAATTTTCACTTGGTTTAGAACTTGTGCTACAACTTGTGTGAGGACTAGAACTTGCTAAGTACGATTTATGGCTAATTAGATTTGGTTTGGAATTAGCTAATTGAGTTTCTGAGTATCGGGTTTTCAGATTTGAGGATTTAGTGATTTTTAGAATTTCAGTTTTTAGCGAAATCTGGATGCTCAGATGTGCCCTTGTGTGTTTGCGTGAGTTGTTGCAAGCAGGGAGCAAAGCGCTGTCGTTTTGAGCACTGGTCAGATGTGGCGTTGTTGGAGGTAATGCGACATCGTATTGTGTTT
>KQ994613.1:2540-14243 GCA_001598015.1 Dorcoceras hygrometricum
TGGGCATCTACTCTAACACTATCTTTATTTTTGTCACGCAAGTTTCTGCATTGAGTCTTAAAAAAAAAACAAAAAAAACAAAAAGAAAAAAAAAAGTGGGAAAAAAAGGAAAAAAAAACATCCTCATCGTGAGTCTTTCGTTTCATACAAGAGTCTATAAACCCACACGCCACAAGTTGGCTAGTTGGGCATCTACTCTAACACTATCTTTATTTTTGTCACGCAAGTTTCTGCATTGAGTCTTAAAAAAAAAACAAAAAAAACAAAAAGAAAAAAAAAAGTGGGAAAAAAAGGAAAAAAAAACATCCTCATCGTGAGTCTTTCTCGAGTTTGAGTATTCCTTCTTCCACTATTTGTTTTTTTCAGTCCAGGTGAATCAATCTGCCAATACCTTAAAGTTTGGACTCATATGTTTGGTTGCGCCTAATTTGCAATGACCGACTTCGTCTCTAACAAAATCTTCCCCAGTTGAGTGAAACACACCTGAGCGCGAGTGATTTCCTTGGAGTGAATAGTGAGGCTTTGGGTGAGGCACAAATTTTTTTTTCTCTAACCTTATCTTGCATGTAAAAAAAAAGTTGAAATGAAGGACCGAGAAGGAGGTGGGCGAGGGTTTGAACCCAGGGCTGTACAAGGTTCAAATGGAAGCCTTGTTCGGCGAAGTGACTAGGATGGTAAGGGCTGAATTGGAACTCCTTCGTGATAGAATGAGTAGGCTGGAGGTTAGTGCGAGTGGAGGTAAATCCAAATAAAAAAAACCGAGAGTGAATTTGATGGGGAGGATTAGTCTGAGGGGCATAGTGAGAATTGGTGCAGGAATAAGCGAGCGCAAGGGTATGGCAGGGGTAGGCATGCAGCCATGCGTGGGCGATACAATGAGGGGCCGAGAGAGGATGGGAATCTGGGTAGCATTAAGATTAAGATTCCTTCTTTTTGAGGAAAATCCGACCCAGAGGCGTACCACTAGTGGGAAAAGAGGATAGAGTTCTTGTTTGATTGCCACCATTACTCCGAACATAATAAAGTTAGGTTGGCGGTGGTGGAGTTTTCGGATTATTCACTTCTTTGGTAGGATCAACTAGTGGCAAATAAGAAGCGGTACAATGAGAGGCCTATTGAGACATGGGATGAAATGAAGAGGGTTATGATAAAGAGGTTTGTACCCAACCACTATTATCGAGAGATGTTTAAGAGGTTGCAAAGCTTGCGGCAGGGAACAAAGAGTGTGGAGGGTTATTACAAGGAGATGGAAACCGCCATGATCAGGACTAATATTGAGGAGGATGATGAGGCTACAATGGCGAGGTTTTTGTGTGGCCTGAATCAAGACATTCAAGACCAAGTGTAGCTTAGGCACTACATTGACTTGGATGAGATGGTGGAAATGGCGATCAAGGTGGAGCAACGAAATCAAGAGACGAGGAGTTGGACGCACCGCCTATCAAGCCAGAAGCTCAGCCTCTACTTGGCGTCCAAACACGGCTGGACGAGAGGAGGGCAAGGTAGGGAATAAAACAAAACCGAAAGTAAACCAGAGGCATCTAGGAAAGGAATACAAGGTAATCTGCAACCCCTTCTAACCGAACAAGAGAAATTAAATGCTTTAGGTGCCAAGGGCTTGGCCATATTGCTAGCCAATGTCCAAACAAGAGAGTGATGATAGTCGACGCCACTGGTGAGTTGGTTTCAGAGAGTGAGGGTGTTTAGGATGATGATAGTGACAGTATGCCTGAGTTGGAGGACCCTAGTGAGGGTTATGAGGCTGTTGTGGGAGACACTCTTGTGGCTAGGAGTTTATTGAGCACGCACATTAATGATGAAGATGATAGCCAAAGGGAGAACTTATTTCACACTCGTTGCTTTGTGGGTGGGAAAGTTTGTTCTGTTATCATAGATGGAGGTAGCTGCACTAACGTGGCTAGTTGTGAGTTAGTAAACAAATTGGGGTTGACTACTTTGAAACATCCAAAAGCCTATAGGTTGCAATGGTTAAATGACTGTGCGGAAGTGAAGGTGACTAAGCAAGTGAGGGTGCCTTTTTCCATTGGAAAAAAACAAGGATGAGGTGACATGTGATGTGGTACCCATGCAAGCTTGTCATATCCTTTTGGGGCGCCCATGGCAATTTGATAGGAAGGTGGCGCATGATGGCTAACCAACAGGTATTCTTTTATATCAAAAAAGAAGAATGTGTGCTTATCCCGTTATCTCCAAGGCAAGTATTGGAGGATCACTTAAAAAAACAAGGGGAGACAAAGAGTGATGTGGTCGAAAAAAATAGTGAACAAAAAAGTGAGATTGCCATAAATAGAAAAGAAAAAAAAGTAGAGAATGAGAATGGGGAGGAGGAGAAGACAAAGAAAAAATGTTTATGGCCCAAAAGAGTTATTTGAGAGGTGTGTTGCATTCAAAAATCCCACTTGTGTTACTTATTTACAAAGAGATCCTCCTAAACACAAGTGACATAGTCGGATCACTGCCGAGCACTGTTATTACTCTTTTGCAGGACTTTGAAGAGGTGTTTCCCGAAGAGCTACCGGAGGGATTACCACCCTGAGGGGTATTGAGCATCAAATTGACTTGGTGCCGAGGAGTGCATTGCCAAACCGTCCAGCATATAGGTGCAATCCAGAAGAGCTTCAACGACAGGTGAGTGAGGTTTTACTTAAGGGCTATGTGCATGAATCCATGTCACCTTGTGTTGTTCTTGTTTTATTGGTGCCAAAGAAAGATGGATCTTGGAGGATGTGTGTGGATTGCAGGGCTATCAATAACATTACTATCAAGTATGGAAATCACATACCTTGACTAGATGACATGTTGGATGAGTTGCACGGGTCTTGGTTACCATCAGATTATAATGATGGAAGGTGATGAGTGGAAAACTGCGTTTAAGACAAAGTATGTCTTGTATGAATGGTTAGTGAGGCCATTTGGCTTAACGAATGTACCGAGCACTTTTATGCGACTAATGAATCATGCCCTGCGTACATACATTGGTAAGTTTGTAGTGGTTTACTTTGATGATATCCTGATATATAGCAAACATTTGGATGAGCATGTTGAGCACCTGTGGCTCGTACTAACAACACTTAGGGTGCAACATCTGTATGCTAATTTCAAGAAGTGTGTGTTTTGTACGGAAAAACTTGTTTTCCTTGGATATGTTGTGAGCTCTCAAGGTATACAAGTGGATGAACAAAAGGTGAGTGCTATTCGGGATTGGCCAACGCCTACTATTGGGGTCAAGTTCGGAGTTTCCATGGCCTTGCCAGCTTCTACAGGAGGTTTCTAAGAGATTTTAGCACACTAACAGCGCCTATGACAGTGATGATCAAGAAGACCGCTCCTTTCCATTGGGGAGAAGAGCAGGATAAGTCCTTCCAAATCATTAAGCAAAAGCTGATTAATGCTCCTGTACTTGTATTGCCTGACTTTTCTAACACTTTTGAAATTGAATGTAATGCTACAGGATTAGGTATTGGGGGAGTGTTAACGCAAGGAGGAATGCCCGTTGCTTACTTTAGCGAGAAACTTACTGGCGGCGCATTGAACTCCCAACTTATGACAAGGAGTTGTACGCCTTGGTGAGGTCTCTTGAGGCATGGCAGCACTATCTTAGGCCAAAAGAGTTTGTGATTCACACGGATCATGAGTCTCTCAAGCACCTTAAAGGACAGCAAAAGCTTAACAAAAGGCATGCCAAGTGGGTGGCATTCATCGAGACATTTCCCTATGTGATCAAGTACAAACAAGGTAAGGAAAACATAGTGGCCGATGCACTATCACGAAGGTATGTTTTATTCTCCACCCTAGGCTCGAATTTCTTGGGATTTGAACATGTAAAAGAGTTATATGCACTAGATGATGATTTTAAGGATGTGTTTGAGTGTTGCGTGCATGGAACACATGAAAACTTTTATTCGCATGAGGGGTTCTTTTTTAGGTAACATAGATTGTGCATCCCTAAGTCTTCCATTGGAGAATTTCTTGTTAAAGAAGCGCATGGGGTGGTCCTAAGGGACATTTTGGTGTGGCTAAGACCTTGAACACATTGCATGAACATTTTTTTGGCCTCATATGAAACGTGATGTCCAACGTCATTGTGAGAGGTTTATAACATGTAGACAAGCAAAGTCTAGGGTACAACCCCATGGGTTGTATACACCTCTCCCTATTCCTACTGAACCTTGGGTTGACCTGTCTATGGATTTCGTTTTGGGGCTACCTAGGTCTAAGAAGGGAAGGGATGCTATTTTTGTGGTGGTTGACCGTTTCTCCAAAATGGCTCATTTTATTGCATGTCATAAAGCGGATGATGCTTCTAATGTGGCTGAATTGTTCTTTAGGGAGGTTGTTAGACTGCATGGGATGCCTAGGAGCATTGTGTCTGATAGGGATACACGATTTTTGAGTTACTTTTGGAAGACGCTATGGTGCAAGCTTGGTACTAAGTTACTCTTTTCTACTACTTGTCACCCTCAGACAGATGGGCAAACTGAAGTTGTTAATAGGACTTTAGGGACACTATTGCGTGCCATAATAAGCAAGAATTTGAAGAGTTGGGAAGAGTGTTTACCTTTTGTCGAGTTTGCATATAATAGGAGTGTTCACTCTACTACAGGGTTTTCTCCATTTGAGATTGTATATGGTTTTAACCCACTAACTCCTATGGATTTGTTGTCTCTCCCTATGAGTGAAAGGTTGAACTTGGATGGCAAGAAAAAGGCTGAGTATGTGAGAACTCTACATGAGAAGGTCAGAGCCAACATCGAGAAGAAGATTCAGCAATACACCAGGCAAGCCAACAAAGGAAAGAAGAAGGTTATTTTTGAGCCTGGAGACTGGGTGTGGCTGCACTTAAGGAACGAACGGTTCCCAGAGAAGAGGCGTTCCAAACTCTTACCAAGGGGCGATGGACCATTCCAAGTGCTCGAGAAGATCAATGACAATGCCTACAAGTTGGATATACCCGGTGAGTATAATGTGAGTTCTACTTTTAATGTTAGTGACCTCTCTTTATTCGAGGTAGGTCACGATAAAGATTTGAGTACAAATCCTTCTCAAGAGGGGAAGGATGATGCAATAACAGCTATACGACGGGATCCATTAGCATTGCCCTCGGGACCAATCACAAGAGGACGCAGCAAGAAGTTCAAATAAGCCCTTCACATACTCGTTTTGAGCACCCAAGAAATGTTTAAAAAAGAGGGGAAGCTCAGACATGAACTAGTTGGAGGCTTAAGAGATTATATTGTCAATATTATTCAAGTCCAAGACTAGCAAATGAAGATGAACAAAAAAATCGAGTACATGCATGCGCTGCATGCATAGGACATTTGGTTTCACATGCATAGGACATTTGGTTTGTTTTGGTTTTTAAATTACTTTCCTTAAGATAAGATTTTCAAATAGTATTAGATAAGATAAGATATTGAGTTGACTAAGAGATTTGTTACCCTAATAAAAAGGGATTCTAGATTGGAAGAAATCTTTATGACTCTAGGAAACAAGTTTATATATATGTTAGTAGATAGATTTCGAAAATATAGATGTTTATGAATAAAAATCTTTTGTTTTCTTGCAAAGTTGGTGTTTACCTTAAAAAAAATAAAACTTATCAAAGTCTATAACTTTGTGGCAATTGTCGGTTGATCTTCGCACGGATCGTAAAAGACGAGTTCCTTTGAAGGTTTGTTTGAGATTGATCGTTTTATTTTCGTTGTGATTTTTGTTTCCTTTGAGAATTCATACAGAAAAGGATTTCACACATCCTAAACATCTTGTGCTAATGATCGGGCATAATTCGATTCTCTTGGCCATTGAATTGAGGGCACGTGGAAATCAATATCATGTTTTTGCCTTTCTTAACCAACGAGAATCATATTATTAACCCATGCCTACGAAAGAGGTATAGAACGAAGCGTCTTCACAAGAGGGGTCCAGCGCTACCACTCTTGTGTCCGTCGAAGCTGTCTACCATCGGCAATCGAAGGAAATAAGACTACGGTGAACAGATGTTAGGGTATCGCGATACGATGAAATCACGAGAAATATTTCTAAGTGTCGAAAACAATATCGCGAGTCCAGTCAAAGTCCTCTATATATACAACTTAAGTTCCCCAAATCTTATGAACATTAGCCACCGGCAAAACCTGCTCAAAGCTGATCCCAACTCAGATCTGAGTAACACTCCAGATCTGGATCATATGCTAAACAGATTTGAAACTTATACAAACGACGTCGCAATGCGGACCGCTCGGTCGCTAGGACACATCATCTGGCTAACCAAATCTGGATCACTAAACGACATCGCATCGCATCCTCCAAGACATCATCAAAACGTCTCCGCATCTCAACCCAGATCTGAAATATCAGAACTTATACAAGAGTTGACCAGTCAAAGCTGAAATCCCTGGACCGCTTCGGTCTACTCCAAACCATGAACCGGGACTGCGAACCGGACCTGTCCACATATCACTAACCACTCTCGCAACTCAGATCTGGCTTCTCCCAAAATGATGTCGCATCACTACTCGCGCATAACTTC
The DNA here is from genome assembly GCA_001598015.1 of Dorcoceras hygrometricum. Taxonomy (NCBI): domain Eukaryota; kingdom Viridiplantae; phylum Streptophyta; class Magnoliopsida; order Lamiales; family Gesneriaceae; genus Dorcoceras; species Dorcoceras hygrometricum. Next base: position 9,091 of record KQ994613.1, read on the forward strand.
CAACACGCGTAACCAATTAGAGCGCGACCACCAGATTTCGCTACCAAATATGAATACAACCTACCAGAACTGCCCAACACTCAAATCTGATCATTTCCCGCAGAAATTCTCTAACAATCCAGAGCTGTTCGAAAGCTTATACTGACCCGATAACTTCACCAAGTATACCAGCTCAAAACTGGCTCATCCCAGATCTATTCATTCCAAATTTGGTCTATGCTAAACCTGATTATCTAACTCAATTAATCACATAATATTTCGGGTCTCACAAGAACTGATAGATATAATATGTTTATTCTATCTGAGCTGCTTAACTACACTGATCTCTCGATCTGATCTATTCTAAGATCTGAGCTAATCTGAACTGCTTCTCTAAGATTATCTGATTCTCACTGCGCTTCTAATCTGATTCGAGCTGATTTTAATATGTTCTGCCCTGAACTTCTCTAAGCTGATCTATGAACTGAATATTGTTCATCTATTCTGATCTGAACCTGTTAACTAAACTCTGATCTGCACTAGATCTCTGAACCGAAAGCTTCTTTCCTGAGCTGATACTTTCTCTGAACTGGTCTCTTCTGTTCTGATCTTCGCTCTAAGCTGGATCAGCTTGGATGCCGTCTGCTGGACCAGCTTGGATGTCCCATACTGTTCTAGTTTGGACATCTTCAATTGCATTCAGTTCGTCGCTTAAAACTCGCGCCTGATCTGTAGCTTGCAGTTATCTGCTACAGTGCACTTCTTCAGCTCGTGTCTGATCTGCTTCAGCTTAGACCTGCGCACTCGATTAAATCGTTAGAAACATAAGAGCAGGTTTTGTCTTTATGAAAATTAATATCTGATCTGTTTAACAGATCCAACAATATTGATCTTATTTTGTTTAGAAATTGAAAAATGACCATCATACGTTGTACCATTCCTAATAATATTGTATTTATAAAATAAATTTATTATCTATCCAAAAACTGAAAGGAATAACAAAATTGTAAAAGGCTTGAAAATGAAATTAAATTTCTAGAGAAACTAGGAACATAAAATGTCTTTTCAAAATTCAAAATAAAACCACTTTATAGCACTAAGCAACAAGTCTCAATAGCCTCCACATGTGAAGAATCTTATTTCCTGAATAGATTTTTCGCTCATTTCCAAGAGATTTGTTATGTGTCTGAACTTTGGTGCACAATTGAATGTATAAGTTGAGGCAAGAAATGATCATTTTTCCGCAAGACAAAATTTCCCGTATAGTAGCACTCTACGTTACTGGAAATTATCTCTAAGATACAATGACTTCAAAAACAGAGTAAGTAGCACACACCTCGATACATCGGCAAACAAAAATATGTAGAACTTTCAAGTAACAAAGAAGGAAGAATATGAAGATGCAATGAGTTATGTATGCAATGTTTCTGGAGAAAAGAGAACTTATGATTTCATATGGAGGGTCTTATTATAGATGCACACATGAACAAGTGCAATATTTTGTGAACAAGTGCATCTTTCATGAATGAATGTAACCATTCATGAACAAGTGCAACCTCTCATGAATGAGTGTAACCATTCGTGAATGGGTGTAAACTTTCATGATTGAATGTAACCATTCATGAATGAGTGTAGCCTTTTGTGATAGCATGTAACCCTTAATGTGGTTGTGAGGTCTGTGATCAGCTGAGTAATTAGTGGCTTAATCGGATCAAATTAGTAGAGTTTTAGCTTAGGTTTATGTGTTGGAAGTATCATATTTTGTGTGGATCAGCTTTGGCACGAGATGATCGGGTTTTCCGTGCTGAGATGATGTTGTAGGTTGATTTGAGGTTCGTCTATGGTGTGCTGGTAAGTTGTGCATCTAGGATCAGCTTAGAGAGTTAATCGTTTAGTAAAGATCAATAGACGTGTGCTGATGTAACGCCCAGAAATCCTAATTACGTTGAATTGAATGCATAACTAGGGAGAAAACCTTATGTTAGTATGATTTGCATATCATGTATGATGATTATATGCTTTACCTTGTGCATGTTGCTTTACGGTACGGTTGGAGACCGGTAAGCGGGGACGAGTCCGGAGACGACCAAATTGAAAATATTTTTAATGTTTTAGCCCTTAGACATATTTTAAAGCAAAATAATTTTATTTTATACACCATTTCCAAAAAAATGAGATTTTATGCACGGTTATCGAGGGGGACCCATTTTTCGCCTATACGGGCTATTTTTGTGACTTTTACTACACTTTTAAATTTGAGAGACCATATATTACGAAAATTTAAGGCTTGAAGGCTGAACTTTAAATATTTTTAAGACTTTTTAATTTGAGGAGGGTTAGTATTTGAATAGGCCTTTTATTTCCTTAATAAAACAAGGTGGAGGGGTTCTTTTGTACACTTTTCATTCACCCTTCTCCACTATTTCGAAAATTTACCCTAGCCCCTCCTCTCATCAGCCGACTCCAGCCTTCTTCTTCCCCTTGGTGGCCGAAAATTTTCAAGCTTTGATTGGAACTCTAAGGTGTGGTCTTCTCAATTGTCCTCCGCTCCGGTATCGCGTATCTTCGCTTCTTTTTCGATCAAGGCATGTCTTATTCTTTCTTTTCTTACCATTTAGATCATAATATACTGTCATCTTATTTCCTGAATAGATTGTTCGCTCATTTCCAAGAGATTTGTTATGTGTCTGAACTTTGGTGCACAATTGAATGTATAAGTTGAGGCAAGAAATGATCATTTTTCCGCAAGACAAAATTTTAGCACTCTACGTTTCTGGAAATTATCTCTAAGATACAATGACTTCGAAAACAGAGTAAGTAGCACACACCTCGATACGTCGGCAAACAAAAATATGTAGAACTTTCAAGTAACAAAGAAGGAAGAAGATGAAGATGCAATGAGTTATGTATGCAATGTTTCTGGAGAAAAGAGAACTTATGATTTCATATGGAGGGTCTTATTATAGATGCACACATGAACAAGTGCAATATTTTGTGAACAAGTGCATCTTTCATGAATGAATGTAACCATTCATGAACAAGTGCAACCTCTCATGAATGAGTGTAACCATTCGTGAATGGGTGTAAACTTTCATGATTGAATGTAACCATTCATGAATGAGTGTAGCCTTTTGTGATAGCATGTAACCCTTAATGTGGTTGTGAGGTCTGTGATCAGCTGAGTAATTAGTGGCTTAATCGGATCAAATTAGTAGAGTTTTAGCTTAGGTTTATGTGTTGGAAGTATCATATTTTGTGTGGATCAGCTTTGGCACGAGATGATCGGGTTTTCCGTGCTGAGATGATGTTGTAGGTTGATTTGAGGTTCGTCTATGGTGTGCTGGTAAGTTGTGCATCTAGGATCAGCTTAGAGAGTTAATCGTTTAGTAAAGATCAATAGACGTGTGCTGATGTAACGCCCAGAAATCCTAATTACGTTGAATTGAATGCATAACTAGGGAGAAAACCTTATGTTAGTATGATTTGCATATCATGTATGATGATTATATGCTTTACCTTGTGCATGTTGCTTTACGGTACGGTTTGAGATCGGTAAGAGGGGACGAGTCCGGAGACGACCAAATTGAAAATATTTTTAATGTTTTAGCCCTTAGACATATTTTAAAGCAAAATAATTTTATTTTATACACCATTTCCAAAAAAATGAGATTTTATGCACGGTTATCGAGGGGGACCCATTTTTTTCAGCCTTCTTCTTCCCCTAGGTGGCCGAAAATTTTCAAGCTTTGATTGGAACTCTAAGGTGTGGTCTTCTCAATTGTCCTCCGCTCCGGTATCGCGTATCTCGCTTCTTTTTCGATCAAGGCATGTTCTATTATTTATTTTCTCACCATTTAGATCATAATATACTGTTTTTACAAAGATTATGCATGGCCTTTTCATGGATATTTCAGATCTTCATGCATATGATCATGTTCATGTATTTATTCATGTGCATCTCACGGTTTTTGAAGTTTCTTGCATGGTTTCGGGCAAGGGGCGGCTGTAGGGATCATGGATCGATATTAGGTGGTTCATGGTGGCCCTAAGAAGGGCTAGAGATGGTCCATAGATGAGGATTTAGAGGCTGGTCGTGGGTCGCGACATGCGTCGAGTGGGTCGCGACATGCATCGCGTGGGTCGTGACATGCGTCGCGTCTCCTTGCCTTCGTTTGATCCGTGCGGCGCATGGATTGGACCAAGGGTGGTCAGGTCATGACCGGCCGGACCTAGGGGTGGTCCAGCAGACGGGGCTCCGGCCAGGGTGGCCGGAGCAGGGAGGTTTAAGACGGTTGGTGGCGGCTGCTCGCGGCGCATGGTGGTGTGCGTGAGTAGTGCGTGTAGGGTTTCATGAATTTGGCTCGGTTCAATTGGACCGGTTCGGGCTGGTTCAGTTGGACCGGGGCGGTTCATCGAGTCTCGAGTAAATTATTTTAAGTCCGGTCCGAGTTATTTTATTTTTGGGTCGGGTAATTTTATTTTTTAAAGTCCGAGTCATTTTTATCGGGTCAAGTCAACTTTTTAAGTTAAAAATTTATTCTTGGTCAAAATTATTTCGGGTCAATGAATTTAAGTTAAAAATTGTTTTAAGTTGCTGGTTTTTTTTAGTAAATTGGATTTTAATCAAATTGTTGGATTTTGGGCCATTAATGTATGAGCTTATGGATCCATGTGTTACATCATGGTGAAGTGGCAGCATAGAGGTGTGACATATAGGGATTCTCGTGTGACATCGGGGTGAACCACACCGCCACGTATGCCAGGCCTCGTGCTCTAAACAGAGTAAAAGCCCAAACACATGCGGAAGCTTATCAAAAAGTGGGTAAAATTTTCGCATTTAGGCCTGACGGTTAAACTATATAATTTAAAATAGGCAATACTCAAAATATATCTCAGTTCATAAAACAACCAACAATAAAGCATACATAAATCAAAACATGTATCAGACTCCACTACGGGGTACAACAACAAGCGCAGGGCATCCCCCTGGCTAACTGATACATATATATAAGTATGCTATATGCAACTGGGACGCGCTAGCCACCTCCTGGGGCACCACCAGCTGGGTTAAAACCACGACCAGCTGTAGAACCTAGGTTTCCTGAAAACAACACAAACAACGAAACAAACAAGCCCCAGAGGGACATGGGGTCAAACCCCAGTACGGAGAGCAA